>JAESVK010000960.1:786366-796366 GCA_017140935.1 Hamamelis virginiana
TATATAGAGAGAGAGAGAGAGAGAGAGAGAGAGAGAGAGAGAGAGATATGAATTGTAGACACTCGAATCAGGAAATTTTGCCCAAAGGTCCTCATTTTGTACTCAAAGCTCAGTTTCACAGAACTACGTAAAGGCCTCCACTACCTACCAAAAAAGAATTAAGAGAAAGCAACCAAATTTTCTATGCACAAAAATACATTTTTAATGGGCAACAATTAAAGGATGTCATCCGGATCCAGATCTTGTAGGCTGAACTGAGATGGTCCACTTGTACCCTGCTCAAAATTAAACGGCTCTCCTGCAGTGAACGTGTTAGTTTCTGCGCTCGAGTTTAAGAGAATATCACTGTGTACTGATGTTTGATGTTGTGGCCCAAACTGCATTTGCCCATTGAGGCCACTGTCTCTTTCATCTCCCCTGGCATGACCTATTGGCCCCACCATATCCTCAGCATATGATGGTCTTTTCACCTTTTTTCCACGAGCAATCTTGAAAGGGTACAACACATTTTTAATATAGAAGAGAAGAAAAAACCTAAACAATCAAAAACAAAAACATAAATAGAAAATGAAAAGTGTGGGGGTGGGGTAGGTCATCTCAGGGCTACTATATATTTCGCACAGCACACAATTTTTTGAATTTCTTTAAATACCACTGCCAAATCAGACTGCATTTTGAAACAGAAGGGATCTTTTTTTTCTTGGAGAAATTACCTATTGACCCCTTGTACTATCAGCGAAAAACACTTTGCATCCAACTATCAATTGTGACACATTGACCCCTGTACTATTAATTTACGACAGATTGCACCCTTCCGTCAACTAACCAAACGTCCGTTTAACAGACATAAAGTCAAGTGCGTTCACATGAATGTATTTTTCCACCAATTATGTGAAGGTATGAATGCACGTGACTTTCTTTCTATTAAACAGACGTCCGATTAGTTGACAAAAGAGTGCAATCTACCGCAAATTTATAGTATAGGGAGTCAATGTGTCACAATTGATAATCCAAGGGTGTAAAGTGTTTTTCGTTGATAATACAAGGGGCCAATCCGTAATTTCCCCTTCTTTTTAGATAAGCAAACAAGAAGAGAATTCAGTATATATGTCAAACCGCGGAAGAAACCAACAAACAACACATAATTCTATTAAATAGAGTTGGTAGTGGGTGAGTTTAGAGTCAGGTCACAAACTACCCAAACCTGTCCATTTCTTAGGGGGTCAACTAAACTGTCCTATTACAATTTAAGAGGAATGCTAGAAATTAAGGAGGTAAAAAGCGCCCCATAAAAGTCTAAAGCAGAAGCCTCTCTTGGCTAAAAATTATGCCTAATCACTAGCAAAATTGTGCAGTCAATAGACGAATCTACAATTCTACATGCATAGCTAGATTAAAAATTTCTCATATGATACCAGTAGTACCAATTGCTTAAACACCTTTTCTAGCACAAGAGCCAAGCTTAGATGAATCTCCCTCAAGAGGATTTCTAAACTTTCGGTCCCCTATATTTAACACCAACGAAAGAGCACAAAGCATGTCCTTAATAGCAACACAATCACCAAAAGGCATCGATAAAATTTAGATAATACTGGCCCGTGATGGGTCCAGACATAAGCCTTGCAAAGTGTCTGGAGTCCTAGAGGAATGCAATACCTTCCAATCCCTAAAAAAAAAGGGGAAAGGAATGCATTGACATTCTATAGCAATGGAAGCCCAAAAAGGTAGCATCACATGGATGCTGTCCAAAATGGAAGTAGCATTGCCACTCTTGTTTCTCACTATTTATAATTCCCTGAAGGCAAGAAAAACCAGTTGACGAGGGACATAATCAGCAGCAAAATCAGTATAAACATAAGAATTAACAGCGAATTATCAAGGAAAAGAAGGCTCTGTAAAGAAAGATAGCTATAATGATGAATTACTCTTCCTAATCACCAGCAGGCCTGTCTCCAGGGTTGTTTACGTATGACCAGCAAAAAGGACCAACAACATAACATGCTATAATTGGAATGTCAACTTACATATTTTCCAGAACTCTCTTCCTTGTAAACTATAAAAAAATCGCCAGTTTGGAGGTCATGCTTCTTTACAAAATCTCCTGAAGATGCAAGAGAGGGGTGGGGGCAAGCATGAGTGTTAGCACAGAATTTCTAACTTGAAGTAGAAGTTATGAGCTACTGTAGTTAAGCCAATTTCCACATGCCTGTATTCTCCATAACATACATCCTACTTCTGTTGTTTGGCCAGTACCTGAAAAGATAAAGAGGAAAAAGATACAATTCATATAATTCCCATGATTCCATGAACTATAAGAAATTAGTTCAAAGCAAAATAATCTGAACATTCAAATGGTAATCCATATTCCATAACGTCCGAACAAATGTTAACATTGATTTCCCAAGGTTCAGTTTGCCTTGGGAACAATATAGCATCCATCTAATTGATGAGCAAATCCGACAACCATGATTGCTTCGGCTTGAAGAGATGACCCTCTGTTACAAAGAAAACATAAAGCAAGGGTGTGGTATAGGAATCCTACTGTGCATAATGAAAAAATTGAGGTTGAATGGGAATTTTTGGCTCTTTCTATTCTTTGACAATGACTTTTTGTCCTTCATTTATTTTCTCCTTGAGCTTTAATAAATTTGTTGTGCATTAAAAGGAAAACAAAAGATGATAAAATTGAGATTTGTGAACCATTTGGCATTGTGAAGCAACTGGTAACCAAAATTGTAAAAGGATTCTGGGAACAGCTCTGGAAAATCACCATGGATGAATTTGAGCAAGGGAAAAGTATTCTATGTATTTGGAAAAAGAAGACAACTTACCATCATTCCGAAATTATTTTATGATTTTTATATTGTGAAGAAAGCAAATAAACTTTGCAGCTAGTTTGAAATTCGTCACCAAATCCATGATGTCCGTTAATAATTTGCACATCATCGAATTATAAACTGTAATTGAGTCATGAACACCTAATGAAAAAGTTGAAACTTGCATATTTCGAGATTATAATAAACTTCTGAGGGTTCTGTCAGAAGCAGATGAGTAATGACAAACACACACGTAAAGACACTTTTGCTACACTCTAGATGTAAATGTATGACAACCATCTATTACTCTCATGCACCACGAACCATAAAATATGCACATGTATGGCTTTGTAAACACACATGTAGCTAGATATACATGTATATCCCGAATTGCTTACAGGTACGTAAAAGAACCAAGCTAAAAAATCTACAAGTGCTATGTTTATCTTATATCTTCAATGTTGGTGGTCATGAAAACAATTTGCACATTCTGAATTTCCATATAAAGAACATATATGGAAATTCAAAACCAATTATTTGGCATCCTCAATATACTTTCTAGTTATCTTCTAGAGAGCATAATGACATGACTTCCACATCCAAATTATAAATCAGCAGACCAGTTGCTTCAGTAGAGTCTTCCGTGGGACAAATTTATCCTCAATCTACAATTTTGAAGAGTCGGATGTTAAAAAACATATAATACAACAATTTTACACGTACCTATATTTAAATTTCCAGTTGATGGAAAAAAGCATGTCCTCCATTCGTAGAATCAGTCCATCTTTTGCAACTAGTGGAGGAAGATTTGCCTCTGCATCCTTCTACAATAGAATGTCATGAAGGAGATCATTACAATGCTATAACCAATTAATAAAATCTATTTTCTGTTAATAGATGTGTAGGAACAACCAATGGAGGTAAAAACACTGCATGTGCCTGTTTCGTGAAGACTAGGCACAAATGGAAACAACAAACACTTTTTCAACGAAGCAACTAATTTTAAAGGAACTCAAGATGTTCACAGTAATCAGTTTATGCAAGTGTCCACGTTGAATTTAACCAGGACCTGATATTAAATGGATTCCATTTAGGATATCTACAAGAAAAGAAAACATGATTGGCTAGTGTCAAACATTCCATTCATTTTCCCTATTCCAAACTTTGCAGAAGTCAACAAACTACATGTAAATTCCATCTAAATGCACCAGTTTTTGGCATAAGTAATTTCCTAGATTATGCACATTTAGAGTCTTGGTCCACTTCACGTGATTAACATTCCCAGTTGGTGATTAATGGGACACATTTTGTTCAAGCATTGACTAACCACTCTACATTTCAACTTAGTCAGTCTAACCTCAGGTACCCTCCAATAGAAGTGACATACTTAGATGATCCAACAAATGAAATATCATACCTTTGGAAGCACAATTCTTCCCAGGTTACCAACATCTGTATTCCGTAATTCTTTCCGCAAAAGTACCAGCCAACCTTTCCCTTCAATTTCCTGTGCAAATCACAATATCAAGCAAAACCAAGTTCGATAGGCATATATGAGAAAGAAAGTAAAATGAAAAAGAAAAAAGTTGATGCAGGACCCACTTAATGGGTTCCAATCAATCAAAATATAAAAATAAGAAAGAAAATGCTGAAGGCTCCTTTTGTTTGTGTCAAACTCCAATCTTTATACCATTTTAACAGCTTAAATAGTTTCACAAAGCTTTTATATACAGGTTTGAAACTTTCAGACATATTAGCCGACGAATTTGTGGTGGTTGTCTTGTCTTAATAATTTCAGTAGCTTCAGTGGTTCCTACACTGGTCGTTCCCCAAAGAATATCTTCATCTAAATATTTTCTAGGTGGGCAAAGATTAGGAGACAAGTTACGAATAGAAACATTATGGTGATGTATGTGTTTCTCATCATGCTGGACATACAAATCTCTTCACACTAGAAACAAATTTGTTAATATAGTCCTTCCCAAACTTAAAAGAAAAAATCCCCTAAAATGATCAGAAAAAGAAAATGTTTAATGATATAAAACTTGTCATGTGTGCCACATCTCCCACTGGTCCCATACATCACAAATGCCATACTAAATATTGTCTCGAAAGTCCTACTCCAATAAAAAAAAACTGAGAGGGAACGTGCCTTTTCTTCCTCAGGTCTATATGCATTCACTAGAGTAGTTGGCAGAGTGTCTGAGCCAGTAGGAAAGTCATCCAGTCTTGTGTTGGAAGCATTATTAACCTGCAAAGGAGGCACCTCATGTTTATCTGAAGCTCCCAGATTGGCACTCTTATGTTCATCTGAACTTCCAGTCATGCTCATGCTGCTTGAGCATCTCTGACGAACAACCTTCCTCTTATGAGTAGAAGTCCAGGAACTAAATCCCGGAGTACCAACTTGTGAATCTTGAGAAGCTAGAACATTCATTTCCTGGGTTTTAGTTGGTTCAAGATTAAGGAACGCAGAAAAGTTATGATTCAAAGGTGGACCCCTCAATGCAGTGGGAAAGAAAGGATTCTGGAACACAGCTTGTACAGGCATAAGGCTAGAGTGGAACACTGCAAAACATGACTTAAATGGATGAGCTTGTGGAAATCTTTTAATATTAAAAAAAAGTATGTTGCTTAATTTCTGTTTAAAGATTTGCAACAACCAGGACAATATTTTTTTTTTTTTTTTGAGTATCTATAGTAATTCTAATGCCACCACCACTACTATATATGCAGACATTCATACATGTAAATATCACTTGTACAAAATCTAAAATGCATTAACTCAACAATCTTTCAATACCAAATATTTGATTTTAGATGAGATTTCAAGTCAACATTACAATAACAAAGCTATCCTAACTAATCAATTGCTGAATTTCTCTTTTGCTCGTGGACATTTTAAAGAAATATCAAACCATTGGGATCAATGCTGCTGCCAAAAATCCCATTCTCCACTCACAGAATAGAGGTTGTAACCTTCTGCTGCCTTTAATTATCCAAGTTATAGAACATTGTGAAACAAGTATGTGATTCCGGTGCCTATTATCTACCATTGCATGTTATAGAACTGCTGAAACAAATAAACATTTCTGGTGTCTGTTATACACCCCCGGTGTGGGTAATATAAACCTGAGCATACATCAGGTTAAGAACAGAAACTATCTAATTTAGCTTCTTGTAACTAGTTAAGTATTGTACAACTTCCCTGACCATTTATGGAACTCCAAATGAATGTCTTTAAATGACCAACTTGTAAAAGAGGTGGTAAGCTTATTGATAAAGCCCAGCTCCAAGGGTTACTTATCTTATGAACAAAGAAGATTCTCCAATTTTGATGACATATGGACCAAACCAATGTCATGTTAGGCTACCCTTTCACACTTTTGCAACTATGATCCTGTCTGACTGATGCTTGTGACCCATAGCAATATTTTTAAAAATAATTCCCAAAATGGCACAATGACTAAATCATTTAATCACGAACAAAATATTTTTTGGTAAAGCGGCTCTAACGATAATGGTTCAGTACAGTCGGAACTAGGCAGAGCCCTCCCTCCCTCCCTCCCACGGTTTTAAACAAGGTCAAAAGAGGGAGGAATCTCCTATTGACTTTGGGTGGATTTGGACCCTTGGTTTTTCAGTAGCATTCTCCTTTTATCTCTGTCTTTGTCTGTCAGCATAGACCATTGATTTGTTTGGCTGTCTCTCTCAAGGTCCTTGCTATAATATTGAAGTATATTGGCATTTAAACCTGTATCTTGGCTAGCATCTCAGTGTTATCCAATATTCACTCAGGTTTCTTCAGGCTAAGAGTCAGACTATTCAGCTTCCCTTCAACTCATCCTTGCTTCAAGTTGCTGATTTTTTCACTCAAGCTCACACTACAGCTTGGTTTCATCATCTGCTTGACAAACTCTTAATGCATTCTAGGCGTGTATCATGAGTTTGAGGGGGTTGTGAGTTATATTAGTAGCATTAGTAGGGATATTTATGTATTTTTAGTTTCTTATAGTCTTTTACTTGGATTAGGACTCTTTCTTATAGTCTTTTATTTGGATTAGGACTCTCTTCTATATATAGGCTTGTATTCTTTTCTTTTGGAAGATTGAATAAGATTGATAGAATAATACGTCCTTTTCTCTCTTGTTTTCTAAGAATCTAACAGGTAACACTGGTGAGATAGGTTATACAGTCTAGGAATAAGAGTTTCAAAAAGGCACCCGCCACAAGTCATTCCAAAACCAAACTAAAATCCCCTTTCCTACACTAAACCTACTGTTAAGACATTAAATAAGGATAGATATGGGGAATAAACAGCCAAGAGATGAGAAACTTTATTAGCTGCATTTGGTATCCCACCCATTAGGGTTGAGGCCATGATTACTTTGAACTACCATATGCCACAAAGAATCAAGTTCCCTTGGAAATCTCCATAACCACTTAGTTGTGAACTATCGAAACTTTTCCTTTCATTGGACACTCAAAACCGACCCTCCAACTGAAACTCAAACAATTATCATGCATATGCATAAATCGTCTATATACTATTAGAAGCGATGACACCATATGATATGCACAGACCCAATTATTACATTAAACGAAAGTTTCAGCCATGTTAGCATTTAAAAAAAAAAAAATGTATCTAAACCAATAGACTACTAGACTAGTAGGTCATACTTCAAAATTAAATCCAATAATGTTTATCTCAGTTTAATGATTTTAACCATTTGATTTAAATCCACCGTCAATGTTTAACATAAATTGATAACACTATGAATGTATATAGATAAATTAAATTGAACAGTGAAAATTAAAAATAATTTTTCAACCTACGTAATTTAAAAATAAATATATAAGAGTATTAATCACAATCTCACAAAATTCTAATAATTTTTTAACCAATTAATAAGGGCCACTTGTATTTCTTTAATTATAAAAAACAATTATTTTGTAAGTGGACAATGAATTACAGCAACATCATTGAAAGTTTAAGACCAAACTGAATGAGAGATAAAGATGTCTCAATCAGTGCCACTTGGGTTAGAGTTACTATAAAAGGAAAAATAATTTCACTTGAGCAATATGAAATAACCATGCCATCATAGTGGTGGGGACATAATGAATGACAGGAGAATGAGTGAGAGTTACTAAAAAGAGAATGCCTAGGAGGCATGACACATGAGTGAATTGCATTTTATACAATAGTATAGATTGCTTCCTCTTAAAAAGAACCATATATGTATTAAGTAACCACCTCATTTAAATAGTTGAAAATGGCATTATTGTAACATAAAGCACTTCCATCACTAAACTTAAAAGAAAATAACAAATGAAGATTCAATAAAAGAGGAGAAAAAAAAAAAAAAAGAGGGGGGAGTTATAAGTTGCCTATGTTGTTAGCAAAAGCCTCAATTGCCTAAAACACGCAATACCTGAATCTTGATAAAAGCCACCAGGCATATGTCCAAAGAAAGTCCCCATGGGTGCAGGGTTGTAAGAGTTCCCATGAACCTCAACCTTCCTCTTTGAATTTGGTGAAGTAGCACCGGGCGCACACACATTGTTGTACTGAAAACAATGAAACTGGTATGGACATCCAACAACTTGAGATCCCCATTGTGTATTCACCCCAGAAAAAACAGGTAAATGCTCGGCCCCAAATGGAATAAAACCTAAAAGAAAAAAAATATATCAATATATATATATATATATATATATATATTTATTAACTTGATGTGATGCATAACAACTAAAGCTGCCAGTTGAGAAACAAAAAGGTTATGATGATGGGATGTTCTCAGCCAAAAAAGAAGATAAATAAGAAAACATATTATAAATAACTAGTAAGCCAAGGAATGGCTAATTTTCGAGTGGTTTACAGAACATGATGGTACACTCATTTAGAGGTGTGTCCTTGGCCAACAGAGTGACTAATATTCATCTAGACTATTATTTTAACTGAGGTATGTCCTTGGCAGAGGACAACTAGCAAAACCAACCTTCTGATGAGAACAACTTACAAAAACCACAATGCAAGTATATATCATATCCTTATCCAGAAGACAATTTAGTCATTTGAATATATTATTTTTAATATCCAATTACAATTGTGACATACCAGCCTATAAATAGGATCAAGATATTGAGAAATTGATTTCAAGAAAAATGGTGATTTCCCTTTTCGCTATCCCAAATGCTAGAATCTGGTGGAATTGAAATTATATTTTGATTCTAGAACCTGATTTTTGCAAATGAAACATGGCCTTAATGCTTGTTTTCTGACGGAAATAAGAACAAAAATCTTTTTCTAGAACCTATGGCATTAAATGAAATAATGAATACACCACATCAAAGGCATACAAAGATGACTGATTGGGAAAGACAAAATAACAAATGCTCATTAGTGATAAATTTTCAAAGGAAAGAAATAGTATTGCGATAACATAGAGCTCACTTTTATCCTCCTTGAGTTGTTTTCGTAGGCCTGTATTATTTCGTTTTGATTTCTTTGGCTTTTTCTTTTTTCTTTTTTGGTTAGTTGGTGTGGCTTTTTTTTTCCAGTGAGGCATAGTTTTCAGCTTGGATTTGCATTTTCTTTGCAGTTGAATCAATGTAGTCCATCAAAATAGGATTCATTTAGCACATAAATGATCATATCAGCATATGCTTATATAAGCTTATGTCAGCATGAAGCTCATAGGTAATTGTGCGATGCATATTTTGAAAAACTGACCATAGGATTAGATACTGTACTTATGCATGTCATGTATGCCAAAAATCACAGTGATCCAAAAGTCGGTTTCTCAGTAATGTCACTAAGAAAAACTATGATAGTTCTTAGCGGGCACGGTTTTTTATAGCTATATTTTGAAATTCTAACATTGGATCACTGTGATTTTTGGAATGCATGACATCCATAAGTACAGTATCTAATCCAATGGTAAGTTTTTCAAAATATGCATCCTACAATTATCTATGGGCTTCATGCTTACATATATGCTGACTAGATCGGGACTAAATTTAGCAACCGGAACATGGGAAGGTTAACAGGTAAAGGGATGCAAATTGTATAGTATGAACAAGAGAGGTTTTGAGTTGGAACTCCAACTTTGGATGGAATTTTCATGATTGGGAGCTTGAAAGAGTTGTTGAGTTTTTTAAGCAACCTATTCAGCAAAATT
>JAESVK010000960.1:803866-837799 GCA_017140935.1 Hamamelis virginiana
AGAGGAATAACGTTGTGGGTATTAGAAAGGAATGAGTATCTAGGATATATTGATATAATCAAAGACATGTTCGATTGAGCTGTAACTAGCATTAAAATGATAGAAGAAGAGATAATTGAATTCCTGATCAAATGGGCTTACAACAACGATTGCTACTATGTCTTTATATTTTGCTTTAGCTACGGATGAACTAACTAAATATATTCAAGAAGATGTTCATTGGTATTAATTGCTTATCAAAAAGACGATATATTATTAATTGATGAAACTAGAGTAGGGATTAATTCTAAACTAGAATTATTCTAAAATTTTAGGTTATGTAAGACTAAAACAGAATATATAAAATGTAAATTTAGTCAAGCTAGGAATAGAAATGAGGGTATAGTGCAATTGATGGTAAAGGGATATCAAAAGGTGATAATTTTTGGTATCATGGATCAATTATTCATAAAGATGGAGTGATTGGGGAGGATGTTGCCGATAGAAATAGAGCTAGGTGGATTAAGTAAAGGAGTGCTTCAGAAGTACTATGTGAGCATAAAATTACTACTAAGTTAAACATGAAAATAAAAGATGCTATAAGAAATACTTTACTTTATTGTACTGAATGTTGAAACATGTTAGAAAACGAGTGTAAACGAAATGAGGATGCTAAGATGGTTGATAAGTGGTAATACAAGGAAAGATAAAATATGAGATAAATGCATTTAGGAGAAGGTAGGAGTGGTCCAATTGAGAACAAGATGAGGGAAAATCACCTAAGATGGTTTGGTTGGTCACGAGAAACAAAGACTTAGGAACGCACCAATGTGAAACAGTGACTTGATTCAAGTCAAATAGTCTTAAAAAGACAAAAGGAAGACCCAAAATAACATAATTATAAGTAATAAAAAAGGACATATGCAATGATATTAAAGATGATATGAACCTTGATAGAGCTGAATGGCAAAAGAAGATTCATGTAGCTGATCCATGTGGTTGGGATTAAGGACTTGTTTAGTTGATTTGAGCTGAGGTCGAGTCAATGTAGGAAATCTTGTTCTCCTTTGTACCTTTTTGGTGGGGTTCCTTTTAATAAATGCCATTTCCTATCAAAAAGAAAATAAAAATTGCATACAAAAAAAAAAAACCAAGCCGGTGATATTATGCCATTTAAATGTGTCCTTAGAACCCATAGCTATGTCATTTAAAGAATTTTATCATTCCACATGGCCAAGTCCAAGGCCTAATTGACAACCCATGGAAACCTTTAATCAACTTTATGAAAGCAAGTGAAAGACAATGCACAATGTACAAAGATAGTTTTTATTGTCTTAAATGTTCCAAAATCTTGACGCCCATTGCCACAAATGAAAAATCATAGAGATCTCATGATCCACCAAGAGAAAATTCGATAAGTGCTACATTCTTTCCAAAATATTATTCCATAACTATCCCACTCTCTTCATAAAGATTAAATTAAAAACAAAAACTTTAAGTACCAAAACATCAAAAGGCTTTTCATTGCAAATCGATGAATTTAGAACATCACAATTCCCAAGGTCAACCGTTATTCAAACCAACAATAATATTGAATAATTGGCGGTGTGTGGCATAAAAAATTCTTCCTAATCACATTGTAAAATCAAATTTAGAGAGTCAACTCACAAAAGAAGACCAATATTTTAACGGAATCAAACTCATTTCATTTGCTGAGTTATTAAACAGTTCTGCGTGTTAACAGTTTCACAGGTCAAATAATTTAATAATTTAATATCGATCTGTAATTCAAAGCCATAAAAAAGACTATATATTTTCCGTATATAGTAAGCATATGCTTATATAGGTTATGTCAGCATGAAGCTCATAAATAATTATGGGACACATATTTTGAAAAACTAACCAATAGATTCCATACTATATTTATGGATATCATGTTACTCATGTATGCCAAAAATTATGGTAATTCAATGTCAAAATCTCAAAATTAGACTATGAGAAACTGACTGCTAAAAGCTGACACAGCTTTTCCGAGGTGTAATTTCTAAGAAACTGGCAGTTGGATCACTGTTAATTTTAGCAGACATGGCTGGCATGCATAAGTATAGTATCCAATCCAAAAAATGTATCTCATATTTACGTAAGTTTATGTAAGCATATGCTTATAGGATCATTTCTGTGTGTGTATATATAAACAAACGCATAAAAACTTAATAACCTGGTTGTGACTGGAACACGGGGACTGCGGCCACTGCCGGAACAGCTAAACTCTGCGCAAAATTCATGGAACATGCCTCGGCCGTCGCGGCTGTAACGGAAATCAAACTGGGCACCGAACCCTTACACCATGAAACCTTCCCTGACTCCACCTGTCCATTATTTTGCGGCTTATCCTCAACATTCTGGTTATTACCACTCAGTTCCGAATTTGCAGATACACTCTGCATCGAAACCCCAGAACTAGAAATTGTAACACTAGCTCAGCTACAGCTACGCAAGCTTAAAGAGAACTATATAGGGTGAATATATATATATATATATATATAGAGAGAGAGAGAGAGAGAGGGAAAAAGAATGTTTAGGGTTTTGATAAATTTAGGGGGGGATTTGGTAGATGCGTTGGGAAGAGGGAAGAGAAGGAGATGTTTGGGAGAAGGAAACGAAATGGATTAATAGTTTTGGAGCGGAAGCCATATTAATAGTTCGTATGCACGTTATCAATCTAAGGTTTTGATTTTCGAACTCTCTCTGAATCTTCTCTCTTTCTCTCTCCAGAATACTAGGATTGAACGTAGAGAGAGAAGAGGAGGTGAAGCATCTCTTCAATTTAATTTTCTTTACAAACAGGTCGCTGGAAAACAGCGATTGGGTGGCGAGAGTACAAAGTCTGTTGTGAGTACGAGGGTCTAGAATTTAAAAAAGGACATATCCTTGTAGGCATGTACAAATATAAAGCCCAATTAATAGTTCGTATACTAATTTTGTTAATCCTGAGATCATGAAGGGTCAGATTATCATATTTCATATTGAATTAGGGTTCATCAAGATTTATGGTAGATGATGAATTTGACTATAAAAATAAATCAGAATATCGTGCATATATGAATTAAGCATGAATCATTTCTTTAAGGTATGTATTGTTAAACAAGTATGCAAGATTCATCAAAGTAGGGCATGAATCACTTAACTTCACATATACGTGTTCGATAAGAACCATTGTATAACAAATATAATTGAAATTACATTAAACAACTATATTGATAGATAAAAACATTCAAAATCAAATTGCATAGAAGCAATAACCTTAAAGTTATACAATCACCATAAAATTCAATAAAAACCCCAACCCAATCATAATTTTCACAATTAAATAAAGAAAAGTTTCATCTATTAATTAAGAAAGAAGATGAATTGCCCATGGTGGAGATAAAATTGCTGAAACGCTATATTCCAAGCATAAACATCAAACCCTAGGAGAGATGAGGGAGAAAACTAAAGAGAAAAGAGATAAAATTCCCAGACAAGAGCCAACCCTCATTACATCTTCAAAATAGGCTTACATAGGCTTAAAAAAACCTACAAACAAATTCCACTCAACCAATCACCAAAAGTTGTTAAAACTGTAGTTTTTTCAAAATAGAAACTCTCTCGGAACACCCCCTACGATAGGATTGAGACCCCCATCAATAAGCCTATGTTGCAGATCATCAATTTCTGCAGAAAATCACAGCAGAGAAGACCACCTATCGATAAGCAATGATGATCCTATCGAAAGGCTCACTTTTGCCTCCTATTGTGGTTTTTGCTCCTTCATTGCTCCCAAATGCCTCCCAGTACCCTTGCATCAACTTTGGCACTCCATTTAACCTTCAAATAGATCTTGACATGCAAAGCTTTCAAGTATCAACTTTCAACAGCTTCGAATTTTCATGAAACAGTGAAAATTACCTACAAAAAGCAAATTTACACTATGAGAACTAACACTCACTAAAGTATAGCAAAAAAAAATATGAGAAAGCAATGAAAAAGTCCTATAAAGCTTTAGAAAAGAAGCTTAATTGCATAGCAACAATCACATGTATCAATACTATTATGGGTAATTTGGTCAAAAGTCCTACATCAAGGACTTTCATGTGAAAAATCCTCAAACAAATTCTTTAATGCGAAAAGTTTTTCTGCCACGTTTGGGACATAAATGCCCTTTATTTTTCTTTTCGCTCACATTTCTTCCCTTCTTATTTGACTATAAACCAAATTTACAGCATTAGAGATAGATTGAAAGAGGAAAGAGATAAATAGAGAGGGGGAATGAAAAAGAGAACGAGAAGATGGGAGTAGTCACTGGCGCCGGCGCCCTGGAGTAATCGTCAGGGTTCAATTGTTGCAACTAGCACCTCTCATCATCACGACCTCATCTTCACAATTAGTTCTCATCATCGAGGTTCAATCGCTACAACAAAATGGACATTCTTCTACTCCGCCGGCCTCGGACCCAACAATCACCACCACGGACATCCATTTCCTAACTTAGGCAGTTGGAACAATCGTCGATGCATTAGCAATCATTGAAGCGATGTTGACACAATCTTTCTTCATGCTGATTTCGTTAATGAACCTCCAATGAAAGAGAACAAAACTGTGTGAAACCTCCAATGAAAGAGAGCAATAATCTCTCTTTACGCCAAATTTTGGCCTTTATGCAAGTGAACCACATGTAGGCCTTCACATATGTAATTCTGAAACTCAAAATTCTGGCAAACTTTCGTTTCGATTTTTAGCTGTGATTTCAAGTATTGTGCTAACAATATTTTATGATGGCTTTGTTATTTGCGCTCATCAGGATGAAAGTGTACAAAAGAGGAAATCAGTGATTGAAATCTACATCATTGAAGCTCACCCCATTCTATGGATGCTCTAACTCCCATAATTCTTATCGATCTTGATCTTGAAGTTAAGATGTGGAATAATCCTAGCCATTGGAGGCTTTTCATGATATTGAGATCGATAACATGGCGCGATCCTCACCGTCCAATGCTTGCAACTATTTTTCTCCTATTTTTTTCTCTCTCCCGCTGTCTCTTTCTTTATAGCAGGTATGCAGATCACCATCAATGTCACCATCTTCTTCTTCTCAATGTGGTATGTTAGCCTTATGGCTTCCACCCTGTTGGTTGATTTTGATGATAAAAATCATTGCATTGTGATTTTACTTGATTTGCATCTTTTGTATATTTGCAAGTATTTTTGTGTATATTTGCAAATATGAATTGTGGTAAAACACATCCATGATATAAGAAATATGCATATGAATGATTGCTTGGAATATGCATATGATTAAATGTTTATTATGAATTCTTTGCATCGTATATTGATTTGTTTTACCTTAAATATGCATATGCTTTAAATGATAATCTTTAGTATCTTTATATGCATATTGTTAGGGGGAGCCACAAATCATTGATTGATTTATTTATTCTATATGCAAAATTGTGCTCAATGTTTGTTGATAACAAACATTGTACTATGAATATTTAATATAGTGCACATGTTCTTGATTGAACCCATTGACATTATCAAATGGATATATCATTAAATGTCATACTTATGCTATGGTTATTTGAATTTAATCATGTGGTTCTTATAATTGTCATCTAGCATATATCATGTGAAAACATGATTCATGGAGTCAAGCCATCATGAAGCTCATGCACTACAATGAATTTTATGTGAATATGAATATGTTGTATATTCACTAAGGACCATGAAGATAGTCATTGTATTGATGCAATCTAATCATGAAGCCTAGCACAAGACTTGAAGATTCATTTATGAAGATCTTGCTTTTATTCTTGTGTGTGAGTGCTTAGGAATCTTTATTGTGAATCTCTCTTTATGATAAATTAATTGGCTCAATTGACTATGACTTAATTAAAGACCATAGGTTTTAACTTGGAAAATCACATTTTGGTCACAAAATTGATTCAAACTCATAATGGGCTTTATGGACTCAAAAGACAAAATGTTTTATAAAATGCTGATTTTTTGCTGACGAAAACTTTCAACTTAAAATGGGCATATCTCCCTCATCCGGACTCTGTTTTCGATGATCTTGGTGTCTATGGAAAGCTTGAGAAGTCTAGTTTTCGAATATGTAAACTTCAGCTCAAGAAAAAATTGGCATTATTCGACTAATCACCATGCTTAGTCGACTAATCGAAGTGCAGTAGCTATTTTCTGAAAAAATAAGCTCTTAGTCGACTAACACTTTGTCTTAGTCGACTAAACACCCTCTTAGTCGACTAAACACCTTGCCTAGTCGACTAACCGTGCCCGGAAACTGTTTTAAAGGTATTTTTAAACCCTCTAGTCGACTAACACATGTGTCTAGTCGACTAATCGACCTGACAGTTCATAACAGCTAGTTTTTAACGGCTCTATTTTGTCTCTAAACGGCCATATACACCTTGGGGCTTATAAATACTCATCTTATGAGTCTTGAATGAGTTAATGATCATACACAAACTCAAGCCAACATAGTATACATCATTCTTGTGTGATTTTAGTCAAAATCATCATACTCTCTTGAAGCCAATCTAGTTCATCTATTTTGAGAGATATTAGTGTGAGCTCAAATTTGTATTTCATCTACTCATTGAGGGGTTTTTCTATTTGTACACACATCAAATCTTTGTATATCTTGTGAGATCGGAGAAGTGCTCTTGGTGAGCATTGAAGAGTTGCTCTTGGTGAGCATTTTCCAAGCATTCTTTGTGAAGCTTGAAGAAGTGTTCTTTGTGAGCTCTAGTGGGTTCTTTGTGAACCATTGTTGAAGTTCTTTGTGAGCTTAGGTGAGGATCTTCCACCTGGGATAAAGAAGATCGTGTAAAGGTTTCTCCACCTTGAAGGAGCTAATCGTTAGTGGATTGTTGGGAATCCTTGGGTTGAGGCTTAAGGCGAGGAGTAGGTGGAGGCGAGGAGTAGGTGGAGTCCGAACCTCGTTAAATCATAGTGTTTAATTTATTTATCCCTTTTCTTATTTCAATTAATTACTTATTGTAGACATCCATTTTTGACCATGAGTATGGTCACTAATGATTGCCTATGATTTGAGGTGAAATAGGGTGTCAAAACCCTAAGTTGTCAATCTTACCCTCGTGAGTAGCTAGGTAGAGGTCATTATCGAATGTAGGTTTCTAGGTCAAATTGAGTCGGTTATTTTTGCATTTAGTTTTTAGAGAGTCTAAGAACATTCCTGTAAAATTTCATGGCATTCTGAGCCAGGCTTGATAGAAAATAAGACCTTTTGTGACTTGAAGGGCAGTACTATCATTTGAATCACAAAAGCTCTGAATGACTGTCGATCTTGTCTCGAGTGGTCTCGAAACTTTGGCATAGATATTTAGAGTGTATTTGATAGCTAAGTTGATCAGTGGCAAGGTCTGATTGAGCCTTCTGGCTCATGTTTGGCTCTTGAGGCTCAAAAGGCCTTTTCAAGCTCAGATTAGGGTTTCGACCGAGAACGACCTGGATTCGATCTTTTTATCAAACCAAAGCCTTCAAAGACTTCAAAAAACTTTCTTAAAATGGTTTAAAACTTGTTTCAAGAACAAGAAATGATTTCGAGAGCGATTGGTTAGAAGATTTCAAAACCCTAATTTGGGCCTAGCAGGCCCTAAACAGCTAATCGGTTGACTTTTCCCTAAGACCTTGACTTTGGTAAATTCATTTTCACTTCAAACACTTCTCAAAACATGGAGAATCGAATCACGATCGTTTTGGCACTTGAATCATCGAATTTGGACTTAAAACGGGCCCGAAAAGCTGAAAAAAGCCGAAACCGGGTCGAAATAGGTTGAGATAGGCCCACATAGGGGAAAATTGGGCTCAAAGCTCGATGACCATCCACCTAGGGACAGCCAACCGTCCTTGAGGGATGGCCAACCATCTCCTAGTGGATGGTCATCCGAGCTTTTTGCATTCAGCTGCTATTTTTCAGTCTTTCTCCTGCTCAGGACTCTTCCAAGGGTTGCTATGTGTCTAGCTCGGCCTTGAGGACTTTGGGATGAGTTTGAAGACCTTGGAAGGCTGGATTAGAGCCCTTGGATCATTCCTAAGAGATTTAATTTGAACCATTGATCAATTCCAAGCTTCCCTATAAATAGAGAGCCCTGAAATCAGTTTGAGAACACACATTAAGGCATTTAGAGAGCCAAACTTGAAGAGTGGAAGCTTAAGCTACTATATTTAGTCCTTTAGCATCCTCAACTATATTTTTGAAGTCTTTGAAGGTTAGAGAAGAAGCTAGGAGCAAGGAAGAAGGAAGTAAAAAAGGTTAGTTCAATTAAATATTGGGTTTGTTTTAAATAAGTTTGCATACTTCTTCTTCTTCTTCTTCTTCTTCTACTTCTTCTTCTTCATTCTTCTTCTATGCCATGTTAAGGATAGGATACCTAAGTTGGGTATTCAAAAGTTAGGATTAGCTGCATATAGGTTAGCATATGAATTTTCTGCATTTATGAGTTTCATATAAATAAAATCAAGTCTAGTTTGTTTGTTTTAAGTATGCTATAGTAGTATAGGTCAATAGGAACATGTTTAGGTTTGATTATACCATTCATTCTTATGTTTAATGTTTGAAATATCATATGAATTGTGTTCGAGGGAACAAGCTAAGGTAACTCCCTTTCCTTATGTTTAAAATTGGTGTTTTCAAGCAGGATACATGATTATTTTGGTATAACATATTAGGTTGCATATTAGGACATTTACACTTCTTTTATTTATTCTTTTTGGATTTTTAATTCACTTCTTTGGTTGTATTTAAATTTGTCCAAGGTTTAAAATAACCTAAAAGTATATTAAAAATCATTTTTTAGGATCCAAACTAACATAGAAATATGCTTAGGTTCACATAGATGACTTAGTTTGCATTTAGAACATTTTTCATGCATTGTTTGCATTCTTTATTGCATTTTTAGTGTATTTTCCATAAATTCCAGCATGCATAATGTTAGTATTATAAGTGTTGTTTATTTCATAAACATCACATTGAAAACCCTTTTAGAAAATATCTCGAAGATAGACATCTCAAATCAAATAAAACACACAAATCTGATAGCAGTCTTTACAACAAAGGACAGTCCTAGGGAATGTCAAGTGACCTTTTTAAGCCTAGGGTCTCTAACTAGCCCTAAAGTTTGTCTAAAACCCTAAAATCCTAATGCAATGCATGCTGTAATTTAAATAAATCCAAACAAATATACATGAAATTGATCCTAACAATGCATGATAATGCTCCTAAATGCATACTAATTAATCTATGTGAACCTAAGCATATTTCTAAGTTGGATTTGGCCTTAAAATAATTTTTAGAAGTAATCTAAGGACATAAACAAATCCGGACAGATTTGAATATGAACCTTAAACCACTCCAAAAACCATGAAAACAAAGAATAAAAATGATGAAAATGGCCTAGCATGCTTTCTACATGAATATACAAGATAAACTACAAAAAATCATGCAAAACATGGCCTAAAAATGATAATTAAACCATTTTAAAGTATGTATTCAAATCTGGACAGATTTGAATACACACTTTTAATGGCCTAAAAATCATTCTTAATCCATGGCTAACAATGAATAAACATCCTAATATGCATACTAATATAACATACAAATTTAAACTAACATGCTTGACTAGATTATCACATAAAACAACATTAAAATTAACAAAAAAGTGCTTTTATAATTAATTTAAACACAAGAGGAGGATCTCACCTTTGCACGCTCCCTCGTACACATTTTATATTTTCACACCAATAAATCCAAATCAAGTGTTCAAATAATCATAAAAAGCATAAAAGAAAATTAACTCACGACTCATCACATATCAAGAATAACATATTAACACATTCATATCATTATTAATACCATCAATCAAACATTAAGAGATTCAAATAACAATATGAATATATCAACATTTATTCTAAACATGCTTACACATAAAATAATGAAAAAAACTCGTCCTAAACATGATTACTAACATAAAATAATAACAAAACTAATCCTAAACACATCTAATCACATAAAATCATAATAGAAAATATCCTAACATGCTTGCTAAACATATAATCAAAATAAAACTAACCCTAATCATGCATATTCACATAAAACAATGATAAAACTACTTCTAATCATGCATGCATACATAAAATAACAAGAAAACTAACCCTAACATGCATATATACATAAAATCGTAACCAAACAACAATAACCCTAGACATACCTAAAATCACAAATAGAACTAACCTAGTCATGCATACTAACATAAAATTATAATAAGACTAATTAACCCTAGGCATGCATCCTAACATAAAAATCACAAATAAAACTACGAACCTTTAGACATGCATACTAACATAAAATAACAACAAAGCTAATTTTAATCATGCAAGCTACATTAAACAAACATCATGTGATAACTAATATCATTCTAACATATGCAAGCAACTAAAAAAATTATATTATACATCTTGAACACATGAGAATGGAGAGAAAAAAAAGAAGATTTGCATAAAAAATCAAAGAACAAGACCATGGTTGAGCATTTACCCTTCGATCTCCTTCTTGGATACCTTTCTCCAAGCTCCTAGCTTTGAGTTCTTGCCCCTTCAATGGTGTAACAATGAAGGATCAGATCTGTAGCCTCCTTCTCAAAACCCTAGAATTCTCCCTCTCTTTCTTTTTTTCCCCCATCCTCTAACTCTATAATGAAGCATATATAGAGTTAGGGTTTAAAACTTTGAATGGTTAGGATTTAATGCACTAAAATCCATCCTAGGGCTTAGAATCAATCTTCCTAGGGTTTGCAAGCTGAACCAAGTTCGAATTTATTCCAAAAAAACAAACCAAATCAGCCAAAACAAGTGGAAAAGTTTCAAACATTCCAAAATTGCAAAATCTGCTCGAGCATCCTGGTGACCATCCAAGGGTTGGACGGTTGGCCGTCCTACCTAGGACGGTCACCATGCTGACTTCCCATATTTTTTCCAAATTTCAAAGGGTTTCATATTTTGGCCATATTTTGGTCAAATCTGATCCAAATTCGATGGTTCAGGGCTCAAAACGACCGTGTTTTAATCCTCCACATTTTTAGAATGTTTTTGGGTTAAAAATACTTGACCACGGTCAAGGGTTTTAGAAAAAAGCTAGTCAATTAACCCGGTTGTGCCAAAATTGGTCAAATGACCATTCATTATTTTGCAAAATTGATCAACTAGGCTTGAACCACTTCTAAAAATATGGTTTTAATATGAAATTGGTATTTGAAAACATGTTTTGAAAATATTTAATTTTGGTGAAAACGACCAATTCACGGTCAATTTGACTGAAACCCTAGTTCGACTTATTCTCGCCCGTGGGATCGATTTTGAGCGAATCTATCATAACCATTCAAAGGTTCAATTAGCACTCCAATTACAATCCCCACATCCATATAAACTCAATGAAACAATCCGTTTCGAATTCGGAGGTCATTCGGAAATTATACGAGAAAAATGACGAAAATGCCCCTCAAGTCACTAAAACCCTAATTACCTATCGAGTTCTCATCAAAATGCCATGAAAATTTATAGGGATGTTCTAAAACACTTCAAAAGTCAAATGCAATACAAATGGGTTGATTTCAATCCAAATGTACACATGAAATAATGAATTATCATTTTCCTCAGAAAATGGCAATTTGGGCAATTTGGTCTTTACAAGGCCAATTCCTCACCAAATGATCAACTATTCTAGTTAATCATTTGCATGAACATATGGTAGAAATAATTGGTAAAAATGGGGTGTCCACAGAAGCCCCTCGTTGGTGTTTCATGGCTTCGCCATGTAATACCAACGAAACAAAATGGCATCCCATTTTTGCCACAACAAAAGAGGGATAATCCAACCAACTTCTCACAAACATTGGAATCTATTTCCTGAATAAACTCGGAATGAAAATAATTCTTGGAAGTCACACTTCCAATTATCCCTGGAGTCAACGACTCTTCTTGGAAAACTTGTTTTCCAATTATCTTAAGGGACCGGAGTCCTTCTTGGAAGTTACACTTCCAATTATCTTGGAGTCAACGACTCTTCTTGGAAAACTCATTTTCCAATTATCTTAAGGGACCGGAGTCCTTCTTGGAAGTTACACTTTCAATTATCTCGGAGTCAACGACTCTTCTTGGAAAACTCATTTCCAATTATCTTAAGGGACCAGAGTCCTTCTTGGAAGTTATACTTTCAATTATCTTGGAGTCAACGACTCTTCTTGGAAAATCATTTTCCAATTATCTTAAGGGACCGGAGTCCTTCTTGGAAGTTACACTTCCAATTATCTTTGGAGTCAACGACTCTTCTTGGAAAAATCATTTTCCAATTATCTTAAGGGACCGGAGTCCTTCTTGGAAGTTACACTTCCAATTATCTTAAAGTCAAACACATATTAACAAACCACAAAACAAGCATTTATGTGATATCTCACTCACATAAGCATACACAAATCATCATTTTATGTGATACTTCTCTCACATAAACACATACAAATTATCATCTTATGTGATACTTCTCTCACATGAAATAGTCCAGACTCATTATTCCTATGGTACATCTCCCATAAGAATTATTATTTATATAGTACTTCTCCTATATAAACATTTTCAAACCGCTATTTTATGTTTCACATAAAACAATTCAAACTCATCATTTCATGTCTCACATGAAATGTTTCAAACACATTGTTTTATGTTTCACATAAAATAATCCAAATTCATAATTTCATGTCTCACATGAAATATTCAAAACACCTTATTTTATGTTCCACATAAAATAATCAAAATTCATTATTTCATGTCTCACATGAAATATTTCAAACACATTATTTTATGTCTCACATAAAACAATCCAAATTCATTATTTCATGTCTCACATGAAATATTTCAAACACATTATTTTATGTCTCACATAAAAGAATTCAAACTCATCACTTATATAGTACATCTCCTATATAAGCCTTCAAAATCAATACTTTATATGGTACATCTCCCATATAAAGATCATTATTCTATATTTCATATAAAATAATCTCACATCACTATTTTATGTTTCACATAAAACAATTCCAATTCATTGTTCATATGGTACATCTCCCATATGAACATATCATCAATTATATGGTACATCTCCCATATAAAACATTATTTTATGTCTCACATAAAATAATTTCTCATCACTATTCCATGTCTCACATGAAATATTTCAAACACATTATTTTATGTTTCACATAAAACAATTCAAATTCATTGTTCATATGGTACCTCTCCCATATGAATCTATCATCAATTATATGGTACATCTCATCATTTTATGTTTATATGGTACATCTCATCATTTTATGTTCATATGGTACCTCTCCCATATGAATCTATCATCAATTATATGGTACATCTCATCATTTTATATGGTACATCTCATGAATCTATCTCCCATATAAAGCATTATTTTATGTCTCACATAAAATAATCTCATCTCATCATTTTATGTTTCACATAAAATAATTTCAAATCACATAAGACAATTCAAATCGTTATTTTATGTCTCACATAAAACAACTTCAAACTCATTGTTCGTATGGTACATCTCCCATATGAATATATCATCAAATCATTATTTTATATGGTACATCTCCCATATAAAATGTTTTCCAAAATCATCATTTCAAAACCATCATCCAAAATCACCATTTAGAAATCATTTTCATGCAAAACATGAACTATTTTTGAAAAAATTCGATCAAAAATCGAAATTTTGAGAAAATCAAAGAGGGGCACACTGGTGGCCGTCCTAGCCTGGACGGCTAGCCGTCTTGGGCTGGACGGTTGGCCGTCCTAGCTAGGACGGTCACCTTGTGTGACCCGAAAATTTTGTTGTTCTTTTAAACCCCACATGCTCATGTGCACTCTTGTGCTTATTCTAAGCATTTCTAAGCCTATTTTGCTCCAAAACTCTCCAAGTTCTTCAACTTGTTTTCATTTGGTGTGAACCTCTCCACTTCTCTCATACTCAACTCTCTTCAAAAATGTCTAGAGGTCAATCCCCTCCACCTTACTCAAAGTATCCATTCTTGGAAGTCAAAGCTAGATACAAGGCACCATCATATGGAGACTCCCATCCACCATCTCTACTCTTGGAGCCTAGAACACATCTTTCATTTATTCACTCCAAAGAAAATGTAAGTTAAATCCCATCAATAACTTTTGATTCATATGCAATTGATTGAGTAGAAATGCTTGTTTGCATGTTGTGATTGTTGATTTTCATATCATTGTAACTTTTGGGAAAAGTATGGGAACCCCATTTCATAGCTTCACAAGCTTGTCAATGGTGCACACCAAGTGTTTGATGAAATGCCTCAATGAAGTAAACTTTGATTTTTCAAATCAAACATATCCTAATCATGTTTCAATGATTTTTGTAGGATTTTAGAAAGTATTTGCCATGATCAATCTTATTTGAAAATATCATTTTGAAAATATGCATATCATATGTTTGATAAAATGTCTAAATGGCACCATCATCCATTTTCTTCTTTACAAGTCATTTTATGTCAAGTAAAATATCTCAAAACTTTTCTATGATGTTTAATTTGATTAAAACACCATCAATTTTAAGTTTGAAACACTTTGGATTTTGGTGACACCAACTATGCCTTTGATAATAAATTGTATCATCCAATATGCACACATCTTTTTGTAAAAACCTTTCGAAAATGTATTGATCATTTTGGCTCATTCAAAGCATAAATTTTACTTCATTTCATGATATGTAAATCAATAGCCATACTTGCATTACATTTGAATCAAAATTCACTTAGAAATAATAACATTGACTTTGATGTGAATATAACACAAATGTGCTTATGCAGCCCAATTTCGAAATTCGTACACAATACTCTTTGGGTAAATTGATCAAATGGTGGGAATTGATGGAGGCACGTCAACCTCAAGCCAAGGCTATTGTAGAGCAGGCAGGCTTCAAGTTCTTTCTAGATTCTCTCTGGCTTGATAATATGGACAGGATGACTATGATAGCTCTATCTGAACTCTGGTGGGATACCACCAACACATTTCATTTCGGGTTCAGGGAAATGACCATGACGCCACTCGATTTCACCATGATAACAGGACTTCCTATTGGAGGCCAGCCAATTGCCTTCTACAATGATGCTCACATTGATGAAGAATACTTACAAAATACCTTGGGTGTCGAAAATATCCCTTTAACCAAAAAGGGAGTCAGGCGCTCTTGGCTCTATAATCATTTCAGCATTCAAAGTGAGGAGGGAGGAGGGGATCCCGAAGACATTGCCCGAGCATTCATTCTGTATCTACTTTCATGCACTTTCTTCGCGGGTACACAAGACATAGCCCCTCTAGGCATCTTGGAGAGTTTGCATGATATGGACAATGCTCACCTGTACGACTGGGGCGGAGCTGCATTAGCGACTATGTATCGCTCCATGAGTGACAAATCACGAGATGCTGCTCAAGACTTCGGCAGCTTGGCTTTCATATGGCAGGTATTGATTTGACCCAATTGTCTCTCAATAAAATCTCTCTATATCTTTATCAACTTCCTGATCTTTCTTTCATGCAGGTATGGGCTTTCATCTACTTGGGTCTTGGTTGTCCTCTCTTGAAAGAGGGGGTCAACCAATGGCCATTCCTAGCTCGCTTTGATCCATGCAACAGGAAACAATCCAACCTCCATAGGTATGATTATGCCGCTGCCAAGGCCATCCTTCCTGTTTCACTGCAGAACAGGTAAAATCTCAAACCATTGTCTTTCTCTTAAATCTTCTAAATTCAACTCTCATACTCTTCATGATCTTCAGGTGAACTGGGACCCATGGGGTACTTGGAGGACTACTTTGGCTTCCCCCCACACGCAGAGGGTACTCTTGACACATAAGCGAATCTTGTTTGAGGGGCCTGCAGATATTGGTACTTGGGTGAGAGAGTCTGTCGCCAAGTCTATGGAAACATGGATGTAGCTAGGGTATGACTTTTGAGAGTGCTTTCTTTCATCCCTGTAAATACAATCACAAAACTTCATCTTTATGTCCACAGGGTCGCCGTTCTCGGGGTCAAAGTTCTAGAGCTGCTGCTAGTGATGATGATCAAGACGCAAATAGGCCTCATGCCTTGCAGCCTACAGACTGGAATATAAAGCTAATAGTTGAAGATAACTTTGTGACTTCTACTATTTCACGACCTTCAGTCGATGAGGGATATCACATAGATCCTTCTTATGAACAGGTAAACCTCCTACTGAATCAAACAACTGCACATGCATGCCCACATACACTGATATCATTTCTTTCTGACAGGTCCCTCGAGAATACTGCCAGGACTACATTGATCTTACTACTGCCATGAGGCGTGACCTTCGCAGGATGAGTTTGAGGACTTCCGCTCTCACTCGTCAACAGGTAACCTCAAATCACATTCTCAAATTCATCTTCATTCCCTTCTCATAAACTTATCAAACCGTGAACACTGTTTCAGGCAGCTGATCCACCACGTCACTCTTCAGCTGGCGAGGGATCTAGCAGAGGGATGAGGAGGAGCTCTCGAAGACGTTGACCAATCTTTTATGAGATATGGGGTTTCATTTTGAAAATCATATGTAATTTGCAAACATTTGTGCCAAAACAAGTTTTCTCACTTTTATGGTGTATGTGCACTATTAAAACTCATTCACTGCTATTAATTTCTCACTTTTTATCATGATTGAACTAATACCAATGTTTTAAAACTTGTAAATAGAAACAAAGTCAACAAAATCAAAATCGGGGCCCCAAATGCACAAAAAACTCGAAAAAAATCTAAAATAAGTAAAATCGGCAAAATTGGGTGACCAAATCCTGGTGACCATCCAAGCTAGGACGGTTGGCCGTCCACCCTAGGACGGTTGGCCGTCCTGCCTAGGACGGTCACCGTAATGGCCCGCCTAATTTTTCCTATTTTGAGCAGTTTCCAATTTTTGGTCTTTTCAGTTTCTAATTTCTCTTCAAACCTGACCTAGGCCTATAAAAAGGAACCCTTAGCAACCTCTACAACCATCCTACAATAGTTTTAAGCATCATGGAGGCTCTCCCCCAGGTTTTGAAAAGATTCATGGTGAGAATGACGGAGGAAGACAAGAGGGTGTTCGCTCGTTTCAACTTGAATGCATGCTTTTCTCTTCAACAAATCAAGATAGAAACCACGTTTCTCATTGCTGCAAGCCACTTTTGGGATCCCGTAATTCATGTTTTCAACTTCGGCATCGAAGAAATATGCCCACTGTTGGAAGAATTCTGCGCGATCATGTCTGTTCCACTGAAAGGACCTTTCATCTTCCCACAGATTCGGCTTAAGTACACAACAACTCTCACTTCTCTTCTTGAGATCACTAAAGGAGATGCTTCTACATTCATCGAAGGTAATCACCTTAATCTTCTAAAACTAGCTACTTCTTTTCTTCACTCCGGCTTGAATCAATTCACCACTTCAAGGCCTGTTCAACATATTTTAGTTTTATGCCTTCTCGGGCAATTCTTTTTCTGTACTGGCTCTTTCTTAGTTCCATTAGAACTGTGTGAACTAGTTTCACCTCTTTCCACATCTCAAAATATGATGCCCATGGTCCTCGCCGAAACTCTGAATGGCTTAGACAAATTTCACACCGACCCCAAAACTCATTTTGAAGGTAGCCCCATTCTACTACAAATGTGGTTAATCGAGAGGCTCAAATTCATTGCTCCTTCCACTGGTACTTCTTACCATGCTTCCTATCACCGCCGTGCCATTACCCTTCCTCGAGAGCGTACCTTACTAGAATGGTTGACTTTTCTTTATGCTCTCTCTTGGAATGACATCGAATGGTATGTGCATGACTGGAGCTGTTCTGGCCATTATTTGCTCCGTTCTCCAGGTTATTCTGTGGTGATTTTGGTAGGATTGAAGCGTACCTCTTTCTATTGGGCAACCCGACTGCTTCGCCAAATGGGGACCAAACAGAAAATTCCATCTCTCTCAGAGCATACTTACACTTCCAAGGCGATCTCTCCATCGGTGGTGAAGGCTTTGATGTCAAGGTGGCCATCTGTATTGCACACAACTCACATTGATTTCTCTCATGGGCCTTTTGAACTGGATGAGACTTATAAACAATGGTTATCTCAGAATATGGGTACTCGAAGACAAGAAATGAAGGCTAGGATTACAGGACTTATCGAAAGTCTCTCATCTGAATAGCAAGGGGACACTTCGTCACTCCCACCTAATAATTGGCAAGTAGTACTTTACAAGAGAAGAAGAGATGATGACTCTGAAGAAACTTCAAGGAAGGAACGAAGGATTTGATGAACTTTTGAAACATATTTCCCATGCTTTTTATTATTTAGAATGAATGGAATTAGAATCATATGGCATGTAATAGACCTTTGGAAGGTTTCTCTTCATTTCATGAATAAAAGAATTCTATCTTTTTAGTTTTGAATAAATCACTGCAAATAATTACAATTGAAATCAAACATAGGGTTGTTTTGTCTTAGGGAATTGGACCGCACCCAAAGTGACTTTATGGGCTGCCTACATATCTCCATTTTTTGAATATCTTTTTCTCATAAAACTTTCAACTTTCTTGTTTTGAATACTTGGAGAATCAGGTCCTTGTAGTTCATGGGATCAATTGAAAAGCATTTTTTTTTCTTTTTTTTCTTTTTTTTTGAATGCTCTACTTTTTGCCTAGGCAGCCTTTGCAGGTTTTCTACCTAGCGAGCTCTTGCCCTAATTTTTGCCTAAGCAGCCTTTTTAGGTTTTCTACCTAGCGGGCTTTTTTTTTTATTATTATTTGTGGACACCCCATTTTTACCAATTATTTCTACCATATGTTCATGCGAATGATTAACTAGGATAGTTGATCATTTGGTGAGGAACTGGCCTTATAAAGACCAAATTGCCCAAATTGCCCAAATTGCCCTTTTCTGAGGAAAATGAAAATTCATTATTTCATGTGTACATTTGGATTGGAATCAACCCATTTGTATTGCATTTGACTTTTGAGGTGTTTTAAAACATCCCTGTAAATTTTCATAGCATTCTGATGAGAGCTCGATAGGTAATTAGGGTTTTTGCGACTTGAAGGGCATTTTCATCATTTTTCTCGTATAATTTCCGAATGACCTCCGAATTCGAAACGGATTGTCTCATGAGGTTTATATGGATGTGGGGAGTGTATTTGGAGTGCCAATTGAACCTTTGAATGGTTGGGATAGATTCGCCCAAAATCGATCTCACAGGTAAGAATGAGCTGAATTAGGGTTTTGTTCAAATCGACCGTGAATTGGTCATTTTCACCAAAATGAAAGATTTTCAAAACGTGTTTTCAAGTACCAATTTCATATTAAAACCATGTTTTTAGAAGTGGTGCAAGCCTAATTGATCAATTTTACAAAACAAAGAATGGTCATCTGACCAATTTTGGCACAACCGGGTCAATTGGCTAGCTTTTTGCTAAAACCCTTGACCATGGTCAAGTGTTTTTAACCCAAAAACGTTCTAAAAATGTGGAGGATCAAAACACGGTAGTTTTGAGCCCTGAACCATCGGATTTGGATCAGATTTGACCAAAATATGGCCAAAATTTAAAAACCCTAGAATTAGGGAACAAAATATGGGAGGTCAGCTTGGTGACCGTCCTAGCTAGGGCGGCCAACCGTCCAGCCAGGACGGCCAACCGTCCAGCCCTTGGACGGTCACCAGCATGCTCGAGTCCATTTTGCATTTTTAGCATGTTTGAAACTTTCCCACTTGTTTTGGCCGATTTGGTTTGTTTTTTTCTAATAAATTCGAAGGGTTTTCAGCTGGCAAACCCTAGCATGATCAATTCTAAGCCTTAGGATCATTTTTAGATGGATTAATCCTAACCATTCAAGGTTTTGAACCCTAGCTCTATATATGTTGCATTATGGAGTTAGAGAGGGAGAGAATTCTAGGGTTTTGAGAAGGAGGCTACAGATTTTAGTTCTTCATTCTTACACCATTGAAGGAGGGAACTAAGGTGGAGAAGGGAGGAGAAGGACTCAAGGCTTGGAACTTGAAGGAGGTTTGCAAAGAAGAAAGGAGATAGGTGAATCCTCTATACAAACTTTCTGTATGAGTTTACTTTGTAGGAGTTTTTTTTATGCATGTTTGAATAGGTTTCTCTCTTTTTCTTATTTATGTTAGCATGCATGATTAGGGTTAGCTTTGTTATGATCTTGTATGAGTATGCATGATTAGGTTTAGCTTTGTTGTTATTTTATGTTAGTATGCATGTTTAGGGTTCATGAGTTTTATTTATGATTTTATGTTAGGATGCATGCCTAGGGCTTGTTTTATTTGTGATTTTATGCATGCCTAGGATTATTGTTGTTTTCTTATGATTTTACGTATATATGCATGTTAGGGTTAGTTTTCTTGTTATTTTATGTGTGTATGCATGATTAGAAATATTTTTTTATCATTGTTCTATGTGAGTATGCATGATTAGGGTTAGTATTGCTATGATTTTATGTGAGTAAGCATGTTTAGGGTTAGTTTCATTGGGGTTCTATGTAAGTAAGCATGATTAGGGTTATTGTTATGATTTTATGTGTGTAAGCATGCTAGGGTTAGTTTTTGTTATGATTTTATGTTTAGGATGAGCCCTTTGTTGTTATTTTATGTACGCGAGCATGCCTAGGGTAAGTGTTGATATATTCATATTGTTATTTGAATCTTTTAATGTTTGATTGATGGTATTAATGATGATATGAATGTATTAATATGTATTCTTGACATGTGATGAGTCGTGAGTCATTTTTTATGCTTTTTTATGATTATTTGAACACTTAATATCGATTCAATGGATTGAATATATAAATTGTGTACGAGGGAGCGTGCGAAGGTAAGATCCTCCCCTTGTGTTTAAAATAGTTGTTGAAAGCATGTTCGCTGTTAGTTTTCTTATACATTTTGCATGGTAATTTAGTATAACATGTTAGATTGCATATTGGGGTGTTTATTCATTATTAACCATGGATTAAGAATGATTTTTAGGCCATTAAAGTGTATATTCAAATCTGTCCAGATTTGAATATATACTTTAAAATGGTTTAATTATCATTTTTAAGCCATGATTTGCATGATTTTTGTAGTTTATCTTGTATATTCATGTAGAAAGCATGCTAGGTCATTTTCACAATTTTTTTATTCTTATTTTCACGGTTTTTAGAGTGGTTTAAGGTTCATGCTCAAATCTGTCCGGGTTTGTTTATGTCCTTAAATCACTTATAAAAATCATTTTAAGGCCAAATCCAACTTAGAAATATGCTTAGGTTCACATAGCTTAATTAGTGTGCATTTAGGAGCATTTTCATGCATTTTTAGAATTGATTACATGCTTATTTGTTTAAATTTCAGCATGCATTGCATTAGTATTTTTAGGTTTTTAGATTAAATTTAGGGCTAGTTAGAGACCCTAGGCTTAGAAAGGTCACTTGACCTTTCCTAGGACTGTCCTTTGTTGTAAAAGTCATACTCAGATTTGAATATTTTAATCAATTTAAGAGTCAATCTTCGAGAGATTTCCCAAAAAGATTTTTTATGCAATGTTTATGAAATAAACGCGATTTTACGAGGGACTTGATTAATAAATGATTTTCAAAAAGATTTGAAATGTTTTAAAGATTTTTATCTAGGAATGAGATTCCTACCCATATTATTTGTTTTCTTAAAAATCTTTGAAAAAGATTTTTAATTGGAATTGAATTCTAAAGATAAGAATTATTTGGAATATTTGGATTTTATGAATGTCTTTTAATTTGAAATGATTTCAAGTAAATGATTTTGAAAGAATAAAAACTCTCGAAGTTAGAGTCTTGAATTAGGTTGAAATACCTTAGATGATGTGATCGATTACAATAGGAGAGTCCTAGGGTAGTCGAACTACGTGGACTTTGATACTTGCTAGGTGATACTAGTAAGTTACGTTGGCGCTAATAGGGCTCAAGTCCGCCCTAGGATGCCCGTAGGGTGTCCTAGGTTCTTAGGGTTTGTTTGTATTTTTTATTATTATTATTAATATAACTAATATAGATAATGCATTTATATCACTACTTTATTGGTTGATTTAGATTATTTAGGATTGTTTGCAATAAGAAATTTAAATAGCCCAAATAAATTAGAAGTCCTTTAATTAGGGCGAGGTGGGTGCCTACAAGTGAAAGCTTGGAACCTTCCCACGTCGTAACCTAGCCCCCGGATCCAACTCTGGTTTGTAGACTGCTTTTCCATTAATGGAGTTTGTTTTATTGAAAATAAAATATTTTTATGGTTTCCTTATTCCTTAAAAATAAGGTGGCGACTCCTTTGTTTGTTTTCTAAACCCCCCTAATCACATCGTCCGGTGATGATGTGGACACCTAAGCCCCGCCATGAGGCTGGTCCACATTATTATATATATTTTTTTATACATGATACTTTTTCAATTGATCCAGGTTGGTAGGCTGAGAGAATTCATTCCCATCTATGTCCATAAGATGCACTGCTCCACCTGATAGTATCTCCTTGATGATGTAGGGTCCTACCCAGCTTGGCTTGAACTTCCCTCTTGGATCATGAATCGGCATTCTGATTTCTTTGAGTACCAAATCCCCTTTCTTCAAGCCCCTGTTTTTTACTTTCTTGTTAAAAGCTCTTGCTATTCTTCTCTGATAACCTTGAACATGGTATAGGGCCCTCAATCTCTTCTCTTCAATTAGTGACAGCTGCTCATATCTATCCCTTATCCAATCGACTTCTGCTAGTTGGCTTTCCATAACTACCCTTAGCGATGGTATCTCTAACTCAATTGGTAACACTGCTTCCATACCATACACTAACGAGTAAGGCGTAGCCCCAGTTGACGCCCTAATGGATGTGCGATAGCCCCACAATGCCAGAGGCAATTTCTTATGCCAATCGTTGTACGTATCAGTGGTCTTCTTCAAAATGGTCTTTAAATTCTTGTTAGCTGCCTCTACTGCTCCATTATTCTGCGGACGATAAGGAGAGGAATGGTGATGTACTATACCATATTTCTTAAGAAGCTCCTCAGTCTCTTTTTTGAAATGTTGCCCATTGTCTGAAATAAATTCCCGTGGCACTCCATACCGGTAGATGATGTTGCACTGTATGAACTTGGCAACCTGCTTAGCATTTAAATTCTTGTACGACGCTGCTTCTACCCATTTGGTAAAGTAATCTATGGCCACTAATATGTACTCGTGCCCATTCGAGGCCGCAGGAGTGATTTTGCCGATGATATCAATGCACTATGTTGCAAATGACCATGGTGATGACATGGTAGTGAGTGGCATGGATAGCTGATGCTTACCACTTGCAAACACTTGGCACTTATGGCATTTCTTAACATGTTTAGCACAATCACTTTCTAAGGTCAACCAATAGTACCCCAATCTCAAAATCTTCTTCGCAAGCATATACCCATTCATATGTGGAGCCCCAGCCCCTTCATGTATTTCCTGAATAATCTGCTCTGCTTCATCTTCTGTTACACACAAAAGATGGACACCATCAAAAGACCTTTTATACAATCTCCCACTGCACAAAATGAACTGGCTAGCCAACCTTCTCAAAGTTCTTCGGTCAACATAGGATGCTTCTGGCGGATACTCCCCTTTTTCTAAGTACTGCTGAATATCATGGTAGCACGGCTTCCCGTCGTTTGGTTCTCCTTCCCTTAGGGCACAACAGTAGATGGGTTCTTCTCTAGATTCAATGATCATTGGTGCTATTCCCCCTTCTATTGGGATCTCTGCCATGGATGCTAGAGTGGCTAAGGCATCCGCAAACTTGTTCTTTTGCCTAGACAGGTAAAAGAATTTTATTTGACGGAATTCTTTCACCAGTGTCTCTAGATAATCGTGATATGGCAGCAACTTCTCATCCTTAGTCTTCCATTCCCCTCTAGTCTGACATATGATAAGGGCTGAATCTCCATACACTTCAAGCTCTTCTACTCCCATGGCCAATGCTGATTCTAAAGCTAGAATGCAAGCTTCATAATCAGCTATGTTGTTGGTTGCCTTAAAGTTCAGCTTCACGGCCACAGGTATCATCACATCTTCAGGTGTCTCTAAACAAACTCCTATGCCACATCCTTTCCTATTCAATGCTCCATCAAAGTGCGCTTTCCATATCTTCTTCTCAGCCACAAGGATCTCCTCATCTGGGAACTGGTAATTGCCATTGTCTACTTGTGAAGTAGCACATTCTGCCAGGTGTTCTGCTATAGCTCTTCCTTTTACTGATTTCTGCAGTACATACTGAATGTCGAATTCTGACAATAACAATAACCACCGCGCTGTTTTATAGGACAAAGCAGGCTTCTCAAGCAGATACTTCAATGGGTCCATTCGACTAATCAAAAGTACTTGGAAAGACATCATGTAATGGCGAAGCTTTTGGGTTTCCTACACCAATGCCACGCATGTCTTTTCTAAAGCACTATAGTTCACTTCATAATCCGTCATATTCTTGCTGAGATAGTAGATGGCATTCTCTTTCAATGATTCTTCTAGATATTGAGCTAACATAGCTCCCATCGTGGTTTCGGTGACAGTTAAGTAGAGTAATAACGGTTCACCTTGTCGCGGGGGAACCAGTATTGGTGGGTTGCTCAAATACCTTTTGATGGTATCAAACGCCTCTTGACATTCCTCATTCCACTTAGTCGGTACATCCTTCTTTAGCAGCTTGAAAATTGGCTCGCAGATAGTCGTCAACTGAGTTATGAAACGGCTGATAAACTGAATTCCTCCCAAAAATCCCCGGATTTCCTTTTCTGTCTTTAGTGGTTGCATCTCCATGATGGCTTTGATTTTCCCCGGATCTACTTCTATCCCTCTCTGTGTGATCATAAAACCAAGCAGTTTTCCAGCAGTCACTCCAAAGGCACATTTCTGAAGGTTCAGACGCAGCTTGTACTTGATAATTCTTTCAAAACACTTCTTCAGAGCAACTAAATGTCATTCGCTATCCACAGACTTCAAGATCATATCATCTACGTACACTTCCACCTCCTTGTGAAGCAAATCATGCAGCAGTGTGGTAGCCATCCTTTGGTATGTCGTGCCAGCATTCTTAAGGCCGAAGGGCATAACCCGATAACAAAATGTCCTCCATTGTGTGATGAAGGCTGTCTTTTCCATATCTTGAGAAGCCATTTTGATCTGATTATAACCCGAAAAGCCATCCATAAAAGATAAGAGTGCATGGCCGGCAGTGTTGTCGACCAATACATCTATATGAGGCAGAGGGAAATCATCCTTAGGACATGCCTTATTGAGATCTCTGAAATCAACACATATTCGTACTTTCCCATCCTTCTTAGGCACTGGAACGATGTTGGCTAACCATTCTGGTTACTCCACTACTTGCAAAAATCCGGCATTCATCTGCTTGATCACCTCATCCTTAATCTTCAAGGCCCATTCTGGCTTCATTCTCCGCAACTTCTGCTTGACCGGCTTCATGTTCGGATCAGTGGGGATGAAGTGCTGCACAATGTCAGGATCAATGCCTGGCATATCTTGATACGACCATGTGAAAGCCTCAATGTTCTCTTTCAAGACCTTTACCAATGATTCTCTCTCTTGCGGCGACAGTGTTGATCTAATTTTAATTATTTTAGGTGATTCATTCGTCCCTAAATTGATTGAAATTAATTCATCCATGTTAGGTTGAGCATGCCCCTTTCCATGTTGCTCATCGAGCTCAGAAGGAACATCCTCTCGCGGGTTTATGTTCATGCCATACAAATCCAATGATGATAAAAAAGAGATGCTGCAAGAGAGATGAGAAGAGAATGAATACTTCTTTTATTAATTGAAAGTTGAATAACAGAACACAGAAGATGAAACAAACTGACACTCATACCTCCTTAAATGAGGTTGAGGTTTTTATTGGAAACAAGAAAATCCTACACTACTAGAAAGAAAGCAGGGAAATCCTATTCTACTGAAGACACCTACAAGTTATCATCAGATGGAAGTGACTCGATCTCCTCACAATCATGGATAAAAGGACAATCTTCAAAGCCCCAGTTTGGTAAAGGTGGAGTTGTAGGTTCAATTGGATAGATCGCCTCAACTTCATAAGTATGCAATTCAAGACATAGAACTGCCTGCTCGAACATATCTGTCATGGCACCAACATCAAGATCTTCAACCCAATCCTTTTCTTTCCTACGGGTCTCAGAAGTAACAATATCATCATCCACTGAAGCAGTAAGAGAACACCATTCATTACCGAAGAAAATCTCAAACCCAGGTACACTGATCTTCTGATCCTCAAGGTAGCACGGTTCAGGGAAACCACAATATGGAAAGTCATCACCCTCCTTGACAAAAGACCCATTCAAAGTTGGTTAGTATGGCTCAAGGGTCGAATCAGGGGCTCATCCTTTCGCCCTCGCGGAGTCTTTCTCTTTCTTCTTTTGAGCCATTTTCTTCTTATCCTCCTTAGTGGGTTGATAGCCTAGCCCATAAGGATAGATAGCAGACGGGTACTTCAAAACTTCAGCGATGCCTTGCAACCTTCAGCCCAATCCCATTCCAGGGAAGAATCTCATTCCTTTCATGATCTGTCCTACGCGCAGATTCCCATGAGGATTATAATCAAGGGGTATCCGTTCCTTCTGTTCGGGCTCTCCTTCGATAGCCTGTACATACTTGAACCCTGACAATAACACTTCCGACGACTCCTGGCTGATCTCACAGATTGGCACTCGACTATTTCGGTTCATTTCCATATCTCCTTTCAAAGTGACTACTGACCCCTGATAAGGAAACTTAATCTTTTGATGAAGTGACGACGGTACAGCCCTAGTCGGATGAATCCACGGTCTTCCCAAAAGTAGATTAAAACTGGCTGGCACATCTAGGATCTGAAAATCAATTTTGAATTCAACTGGCCCAATAACAACTGGAAGAGTCACCATTCCCACAACTTCTCTGCGAGTGTTGTCATAAGCTTTAACAATCTGTCCTGATGGCGAAAATTCAGATGGTTCAATCCCCAAAGTGGCAGTAGTACTGAGCGGACACACATTCAATGTTGATCCGTTGTCAACCAAGACTGAAGGAATCCTCTTTCCCAAAATATCCACAGTGATGTACAGAGCTTGCAGATGATTACTCCCACTCTCGGGTAAGTCAGATTCAGTAAATGAGATAGACGGTCCATGATGAACCAGATTTACCAAACCTACCAAACCTTCAGGGGACGTATCAATAGGAACCTGCACCTAGTTGAGCAACTGAAATACCGTCTGCCTGTGTTTCTGTGAAGCCATAAGCAATCCCCAAATGGTAATGTTAGCCTGTGTTCTCTTCAACTATTTCAGTATTTCTTCCTCTTCCTCTATGACATCTGATCGCTGACCCTTCTCTAATTCCCCCAACGGATTACTGGTTTCCAAATGAGTTGGCTTGAAATGACGTCCGCATCGAGTCAGATGGTCTACTTCCTCATCACTAGCCCACAAATTCTCTATCGTCTCAGGTGTGCTCATGAGATCCTCCCATTCAATCATACCGATCAAATCACTAGCAATAGTGGATGCATAAGCAGAACTAGGCCATTTGTGGGAATCAACCCATAGGGACCTAGGGTAAGTAGCATGGTAGACAACTTCTCCGTCTTCTCCGGTGACCTTAGCAACTGCAGAGGTCCTATTCTCAAACTGTTCCCGCAAGATATCCAGACTCAACTCTTCAGATGAAGAAGGAATAACTGGTTCAACTTCTGCAGGCAAATCATCCCACCCCGTAGGAATGATAGGTTCATCAGAAATCTTTCTCAATGAATAGAGCACATAATAATCAAACTTGCCACTCGACTCTCCTAACAATCCGACCTCCGGGTCTCCAGCTAGATACCTCTCCTTTAACTGACATTGGGAACACCCACTTCTAGGAACTTTCTCGAGAACTTCAGGTTGCTCAGGTTCTTCATACTGATACAATTCTCTATCATCAAGTAAATCTTGAACCAATTTCCCTAAAACTCTGCAATTCTCCATGTCATGCCCGAAGATGTTGTGGTACTGGCAAAAAGGCTTATGGAAGTGGGGTATGAGCGGGGTAATGAGGCCTTGGGATCGGGCTTGGTAAAAGGCTTCGGTTAGGGTAGTTTTGAGTGGGACATATGGGCGGATTGGGTGACGAAATTTTGGGTCGTCGAGGCCCAGGGCATTGATGTGAGCTGGCGGTGGTACAGCATGGGTTGGGAGAGGGTTACTGGTGACATTTGGATGACTTGGTGGATTTGGTGGGGCTATGACTTTCTTGTCAATGAGGTCTTGGATTTCATGGCGAAGGCGCATGCATTGGTTGGTGTGATGGCCTTTAGATTGGTGGAACTGACAATACTCATTTTCTTTGAAGTTTCTGGGCAAAGGATCTGGAAGAGGTCGGGGTTCCAGAGGTGTAAGGAGACCACGTGCCTTCAATTTCTCAAGGACACGTTCCAGGGACATGTATAGATTGGTGAATTAGCGGGCCGACTCTCTAGCTTGGAATGAGCGGTTTGATTGGGTAGCTTGAATAGGTTGGGTGATGGCATTGACTTCAGGGTTGGGTTTGCGGTTGAGAGGTGGTTGGCGGTTTCTGAAGGGTTCTTCGGCCTTGAGAGCCCCACTAACCAGAGCATCTTTAACTTGAGTACCAGCAATAACAAGGGCTTTGAAGTTAGGAAAATATTGCGAAAACAAATACTTGTTGTAAATGGGCAAGAGACTCTTCAATACCATCTGCACCTGCACATCATTTGTAGGCCTGTGGGTTATCTGCGAAGCTTTCGCCCTCCATCTGGAAATGAAGGCAGAGAAAGTCTCCCTCAGTTCCTGCTTAGTAGTCTTAAGATCCCTACGAGTCACGTCAATCTCAGTGTTGTACTTGTAGTGATTAGCGAACTCATTGCAAACATCCTCCCATGTCTTCAACTTAGTCTCATCTAAAGATAGAAACCACTTCGAGGCTGACCCTTTCAGTGATTCGTGAAACATCTGAGCCAACAGCTCATCATCGGCTCCACGAGGTTGCATCGCCCTCACATACGTCTTCAAATGGGTTTTAGGATAACTCATCCCATCAAACTTCTCTAATTCAGGCATCTTAAAATTGAACGGCATACGGGCCTTGGGGAACAGTGAATAAGATGTCACATCAACCATGTCATCAGACCGACGCATCCCCTTCAGGGCTTTCTCTAAGGCTTCAACCTTACTTGACACAGAATCGGATCCCCAGAGAGGAACCTAGATCCATCGGGCTCGCCATCCAGATTGATGGGCTTAGACTTGATACCTAACTGGGCCTTGGCACTGTCATCAACTTGGGCCGGGATAGGTGGATCAGAAGTACTCTTCGGGTTCTCTAAGTGGGCCTCCCTAACCTGATCTGTACTGATCTGTTTATCTTGGGACATTTTCTTAATCTGTTCAGTCTCACGGGCCAGGGCATCAATCCGGTCCATGATAACATTCAACACTATAGCAGTGGTACTGGATTCTCCGTCAGCCATTGAGGATACACTCGGGGGTTCAACACTAAAAAGACGCCCTCTAGAATCACGACGCCAGGCCAGAATTCTACACCATGAAATGAGCTTTTTTAAAAAAAAGGGACAAGTCCATGATACTCAAAACCTATTGATAGACTATCAAAGAGGTGTTATCTAAACAGAAAGAAAGAGAAATGAGAAAACCGTCCTATCATAATTCCGACTCACTTCCCTATTTCACAAGGGCACTTCCTTAGAAATTAGGAAATAAATCAAAATCACCAATAGGGGAATAAAACATGACTGACCAAACAGGGCTCAAAGAGCAATTCCAATGACCAGTCCTTCATTCTTGGGACGCTTTCCTTTGAATCGAAGGTCTTAGTCAAAACAAGCCAAAACAACCTAATCACAGAAAATGGTACGTACCTTTAGAATATTCTCTTCTATCCTCAAAATAGCCCTTTCGTTCTAAGCACCAAAATCCTTAAAATAAAGGGCCTATATTAAAAATATCAAAGTTTATCCAAAGGTACTATATCCCTAAGTTCTAGCATTCACAAACAAGGCTCACATCAAATTGGGACAATTTCGGCAGCATAACGACGCAATTATGTGCTAAAAGAAATTTGGCAGCATAACGGCGTAGGTATGTGTCAAGGAAAATTTCAACAGCATAACGGTACAGTTAAATACCAAAAGGAATTTCGGCAGCATAACAGTACAATTGTGTGTCGAAATTTCGGCAGCATAAAAGGTGTGTGCAAGCACTGTGGGGTATAGTGTCTTACAGGCTGTCTACATGGATTAATGCAAAGGGTAGGTATAAAGGTTCCTATTGCAGACCAACCCATATACCTAACCACATGTGACACATGGCGTGCCGCGTGGGTCAAACAGTACTGATTGGTCATTGATATACTCCGAAGGGTACTTGACAATAGGTTGATGGTTTCGTCATGATTGCCCTAGTGTCGAGTGGAGACAGGGATCAGGACTAGACCATCGTTTGGTAAGGCAACATCGTCCTATCACACAATGACATGCAGTTAATATAACTAAAATGATATGCAATCACACAAATGCAAGTGGTTGATTTTAATTAATTTAAGAAATTAAATAGCCCAATTAAATTAATGAAGTTTAGCCCTCGACATCCCCAGCGGAGTCGCCAGTTCTGTGGACCAGCCACGTGACGGGGCTTTACGAGGAGGATCCACATCATCACCGGGCAATGTGATTAGGGGGGTTTAGAAAACAAACAAAACAAAGGAGTCGCCACCTTATTTTTAAGGAATAAGGAAACCATGAAAAATATTTTATTTTTAAAATCAAAACAAAACAAACTCCATTTTTAATGAAGAGACAGTCTACAAACCAGAGTTGGATCCGGGGGCTAGGTTACGACGTGGGAAGGTTCCAAGCTTTCACTTGTAGGCACCCACCTCGCCCTAATTAAAGGACTTCTAATTTATTTGGGCTATTTAAATTTCTTATTACAAACAATCCTAAATAATCTAAATCAACCAATAAAGTAGTGATATAAATGCATTATCTATATTAGTTATATTAATAAATAAATGAATAAAAATATATACAAACAAACCCTAAAAACCTAGAATACCCTACGGGCATCCTAGGGCGGACTTGAGCCCTATTAGCGCCTACGTAACTTACTAGTATCACCTAGCAAGTATCAAAGTCCACGTCGTTCGACTACCCTAGGACTCTCCTATTGTAATCGATCACATCATCAAAGGTATTCAACCTAATTCAAGACTCTAACTTCGAGAGTTTTATTTGTTTAAAATCATTTATTCAAAATTATTTCAAATTAAAAGACTTTCTTAAAATCCAAATGTTCTAAACAATTCTTATCTTTAGAATTAAATTCCAATTGAAAATCTATTTCAAAGATATTTCAAGAAAACAAATCATATTGAGAGGAATTTCATTCCAAGGCAAAAATCTTAAAACATTTCAAATTCTTTTGAAAATCATTTAATATTCAAATCTCTCATAAAATCATGTTTATTTCATAAACATCACATTGAAAACCCTTTTAGAAAATATCTCGAAGATAGACATCTCAAATCAAATAAAGCACACAAATCTGATAGCAGTCTTTACAACAAAGGACAGTCCTAGGGAAGGTCTAGTGACCTTCCTAAGCCTAGGGTCTCTAACTAGCCCTAAAGTTTGTCTAAAACCCTAAAATCCTAATGCAATGCATGCTGTAATATAAATAAATTAAAACAACTATACATGAAATTGATCCTAACAATGCATGATAATGCTCCTAAATGCATACAAATTAATCTATGTGAACCTAAGCATATTTCTAAGTTGGATTTGACCTTAAAATAATTTTTAGAAGTAATTTAAGGACATAAACAAATCCGGACAGATTTGAATATGAACCTTAAACCACTCCAAAAACCAGGAAAACAAAGAATAAAAATGATGAAAATGGCCTAGCATGCTTTCTACATGAATATACAAGATAAACTACAAAAAATCATGCAAAACATGGCTTAAAAATGATAATTAAACCATTTTAAAGTATGTATTCAAATCTGGACAGATTTGAATACACACTTTTAATGGCCTAAAAATCATTCTTAATCCATGGCTAACAATGAATAAACATCCTAATATGCATACTAATATAACATACAAATTTAAACTAACATGCTTGACTAGATTATCACATAAAACAACATTAAAATTAACAAAAAAGTGCTTTTATAATTAATTTAAACACAAGAGGAGGATCTCACCTTTGCACGCTCCCTCGTACACATTTTATATTTTCACACCAATAAATCCAAATCAAGTGTTCAAATAATCATAAAAAGCATAAAAAAAATTAACTCACGACTCATCACATATCAAGAATAACATATTAACACATTCATATCATTATTAATACTATCAATCAAACATTAAGAGATTCAAATAACAATATGAATATATCAACATTTATTCTAAACATGCTTACACATAAAATAATGAAAAAAACTCGTCCTAAACATGATTACTAACATAAAATAATAACAAAACTAATCCTAAACACATCTAATCACATAAAATCATAATAGAAAATATCCTAACATGCTTGCTAAACATATAATCAAAATAAAACTAACTCTAATCATGCATATTCACATAAAACAATGATAAAACTACTTATAATCATGCATGCATACATAAAATAACAAGAAAACTAACCCTAACATGCATATATACATAAAATCGTAACCAAACAACAATAACCCTAGACATACCTAAAATCACAAATAGAACTAACCTAGTCATGCATACTAACATAAAATTATAATAAGACTAATTAACCCTAGGCATGCATCCTAACATAAAAATCACAAATAAAACTACGAACCTTTAGACATGCATACTAACATAAAATAACAACAAAGCTAATTTTAATCATGCAAGCTACATTAAACAAACATCATGTGATAACTAATATCATTCTAACATATGCAAGCAACTAAAAAAATTATATTATACATCTTGAACACATGAGAATGGAGAGAAAAAAAAGAAGATTTACATAAAAAATCAAAGAACAAGACCATGGTTGAGCATTTACCCTTCGATCTCTTTCTTGGCTACCTTTCTCCAAGCTCCTAGCTTTGAGTTCTTGCCCCTTCAATGGTGTAACAATGAAGGATCAGATCTGTAGCCTCCTTCTCAAAACCCTAGAATTCTCCCTCTCTTTCTTCTTTTCCCCCCTCCTCTAACTCTATAATGAAGCATATATAGAGCTAGGGTTTAAAACTTTGAATGGTTAGGATTTAATGCACTAAAATCCATCCTAGGGCTTAGAATCAATCTTCCTAGGGTTTTCAAGCTGAACCAAGTTCGAATTTATTCCAAAAAAATAAACCAAATCGGCCAAAACAAGTGGGAAAGTTTCAAACATTCCAAAATTGCAAAATCTGCTCGAGCATCCTGGTGACCATCCAAGGGCAGGACGGTTGGCTGTCCTGGCTGGACGGTTGGCCGTCCTAGCTAGGACGGTCACCATGCTGACTTCCCATATTTTTTCCAGGGGTTTTCATATTTTGGCCATATTTTGGTAAAATCTGATCCAAATTCCATGGTTCAGGGCTCAAAACGACCGTGTTTTGATCCTCCACATTTTTAGAATGTTTTTGGGTTAAAAATACTTGACCACGGTCAAGGGTTTTAGCAAAAAGCTAGCCAATTGACCCGGTTGTGCCAAAATTGGTCAAGGGGTGAGTCAACCATCCT
>JAESVK010000960.1:842799-882685 GCA_017140935.1 Hamamelis virginiana
TTCTTATATTTAGTATAGTTCTCTGTATTAAGTTCACTCTAGTCAATTCATACTCTGTCGAACGTATTATTTCGGATGAATGTTATTTGTATGCTACTAATGTTTGATTATGAGTGTCTTTATTTCAATAAAATCTTGTAGCAAAAAAATATGTTTGCTACAGATCAATTATAAGCGTACTTGAAGGCTGTATATTCATTTATTTTATGATATATTTTATTAGTATGTATGAAATATAGTTGATTGGATAGTCAGGTTCATTTATTTTATTCATTAAGTCATGAACCATATAATTGAGGTATGGTTTCAATAAAATGGAAATAGAAATTGTAAAAAAAAATAATAATAATATATATTTTTTTAAAAATGGCATTTTTGTAATGGCTAATTCCGTTGCAATCCTAATTTGGAGCCGTTTGAAATTTGGTTGGTACAATTCAAAATTGCAACGGCAAATTCCCTTACAAATATATTCAAATATTGCAATGGTAAATTCCCTCGCAACAATAAATATTAAAAAAAAATTAAAACCAAATGGAAACACTTGCAACAGCAATTGCCGTTGCAAAAAATCGTATAAAACACTTGCAACGGCAATTTCCGTTGCAAAAACCGTATAAATGACCGTATTTTGAACTAAGAATTTGTGACGGTAATTGACCGTCACTAGTAATTTTTGCAACGGGAAAAGCGGTTGCAATATAAATTGCGACGGCATTTTTTTGCAACTATAGCAATTGCAACGGGATTGCAACGGAAAAGGCCGTTGCAAAAGCTTTGTTGCGACGGGAAATTACCCTAGTTGCGACGGGAATAGCCGTTGCAATTGGTCTTTTTTTTTTGTAGTGATATTCACTCCTTCTGGTGTTATTACACAGAAGTTAGTAATGTTGGAAACAAGAGTGCTACTTGTATTGAATAGAATAGGACCCAATAAGAAATAGGGTAACATCGTCCGCATTGACAAGCCCATGTGTTCTGTTGCATCGGCCTTCAGAAATCCTTGGTCTATCGTAGATGAAGTGCGAGCAATTAGAGCACAAAAGATACATGATTTTCGCTTATTGTCTATAATAATAACAATTGCATTTTACTCAATTGAAATTTAGACCTTCGATTTCCTATTCTTTTTGCAATGTTATTATATATGCATAATCAATTTTCAATTCATAACCACAAAAAACTCTGGCATGTCATCATTCTCGGCCTGGAATTTCTGCTAGAGAAGCAAGCTTTGAGAAAAGCAGCCGATGACTTGCTAGTCTAGTGGCAAGTATACTCATTTTCAGGGGAGAGATTTGGAATTCAAGCACATGGATATGCATCAATACCTATTTGTTAGTATTAAAAGTGCTTTTGGAATAAATAAGGGTTCAACTCCGTCGGAATCAATTCGAGCAAAAATTGGAACTAAACCAACCTAATTTGATTATGCTAATCTAGAGGAAGAGCCAATTCGAAATAAATCAAATTGAATTCAAGTTGTCTGATTGGTTCCACAAGTTTTCATTTTTATTTTTTCAGACTTTCAAATGGAACACTAAATTATTGAAAGTAGTTTGATAAATAACATGCTTTCTTTCATGATGTATTTGTATTTATTCCCTCTGAAAATTTAGAGAGTGAAAGATTAAGCCAATTATTATTAAATTTTTGTTTTTTAGGTTACAGCCGATTATTATTAATTGAAAATTAAGGTTGAGCTCTTCATACAAATGAATATGCCCTAAATTGAGTAAATTCCTATGATTGTTAACCACGATAATTTTTTTTTTTTTTTGTTTGATTCGGTGTAGCTATGCATCATATTGCAATGCTCTAACAAATAAGAACATTACATATGTTTTACAACACATACACATAATAATTTTAATATACCTTAATAGTCATTTCCACGGGTTAATTCTGTTGATCGGTTCTCGGTTTGGATTTCAATTCAGATGGGTTCCAAGAACCGAATTCATTATGCTTGGGAACCGAATCAAATTGATCAGATTGGATCGGTTTATGGATTACCCAACCCCAGTTCCACCCCTAGTAAGGGTAGGTTTATATTGTTTAGCATTTTGGGGAAAAAAAGGGGAAAGCATTACATTGCCACAAACAGAACAAATTGACTTCCAAACTATAGAAGGATTTGAGGTTGGATTTGGACTGTGCCTTTGCTTCCACTCCAATGTCAGGGGACGCCAATGGCATGGAAAGGAGAAATTCTAAATCGCAACTCCATGGAATTAACAGCTCATCTGTGCTATATAGACAACACTTGTACATAATAATTACCAGCTCCCAACATGGAAAAATGAGACCTGCATATAACTCCTCTCCTCCACAATACTTGACAACATTCTAATCACTAATCAGCAATCCTTTCAAACTTAAATCTGCCTTCATCCAAGATGGACATGTTCTTTCTTTTCTTGGATAACTTACCTGGATTTTGATATCCATTTTGCTCATCAGTAAACTGAGCAGCTGTTCGAGCACGTAATTCTTCCAAGCTCTCACCTTCCTTTGCTCTCTCCAGAACCTGAAAGTTATGGGGGCATTTATAGCTGTGTTTCTATCATATGTAGGGGCATAAACGTTTTTAAGAGAACTGGTAGATGACTTACCAGATGCCGACCATACAGATGGGTGCTTGAAAGTGCTTGAAGCGCATTCAGAGCCTCTTGCTTTGTAACAAACTCTACAAATGCAAAGCCTCGATGGTTCCCAAACTTCATTGGCAGCCTTAAGCTCTTAATCTGCAAAACAGAATGAAAAATTGGGAAGTCAATTAGAGAAACAGAAGATTTTGTTGAACACTGTACTAACTAATAACATTCATCTGAATTGGGCTAAACAATGATGATTCAACACCAAAATGAATCCATGGGATCTCAATGGTATCCTGGAAAATAATAGTAACAGAGAAAAAGCAATACCGTAAAAGCAGCAGCATTTGCTACTCACCAGCTGCCTAAAGGAGAACTTGTACGAATATTGTAACTAACATATTACTTGCCCATTTTTATGTATAGATTCCAGACAAAGGAAGGCACACAATCCTGGTCAAGTACATCAGATAGTCATTCAGGGGGGAGGACATGCGTTCAAAAGGCTTATGGCTCCATCGAAGCAATGTCCAAAATCAATTGAAAAATGATCCCCACTTTTATGAGTTCAAACTTCATATAATTTTGACATTTAATCAATATATGTGACCTAAGACAAACCCAACTTCAAGTATCATAAAAAACTTCTCTGCATGATGACATAAACATGAACTTTTATTTAAAGACACTTCCGCTGCAGTTATCCTAATAGTTGATTTTACATTTCCCATTTTAAAGTTGAGAAATTCATCACATTGCAAAGTTAAAAGAAATTTAGTAGTCAAGTGGTAGAAAGGGATAGCATTGTTAGTTTGTTGTTATTAAATGATCAACCATATTATCTACAATTTGAACCTCAAAAGTTATTGTAACCACATACAGATGCTTAAATTGAAAATCTTCATAAAAGAATTTGACCAGGCACTGCCCAGTTGTTCCCACTTACAACATTCTTTGTTACCAGCCGAAGCTCTTTATGGGTAATTTTCATAATTTAATTTGATGCTGAGCTATTATAGCAATATAGCTCTCAAATACTCTTTTAATCTCCTATCAACTTTCCATTTAATATCCTCAATAGTGCTTCAATTGAAAAAACACTATTAATACTATATTTACAACTTTACTTTGCAATGGCAACGAGTAATAATTACCTGGCCAAATGGACTAAACAGCTGTCTGAGATCTTTTTCCGTTGCCTCAAAGGCTACATTTCTCACAATTAATTTTGTTGAACTCCTATCCTTATCAACTTTTTGCAGCACCTTTTCATCCTTCTTGGCAGTGCAAAGTTGCAAGATAAGAGCATGACCATCCAAAACCGTTCCCTAGAAGAGAAAATGTCTTCCAACAAGTAAATTTCTGAAAAATCATGCTATATGCAAGTAATGTTGATCAAAGTTAGTGTGTAATCACCTGTAAGTCTCTGCAAACATCTGTTGCTGTATCCACAGAATCAAACTCTATGAAACCAAAACCCATTGAAACTTTCTTCCCATTTTTCAAGTGCTTCTTCACCTGCATATGGACAGAACAAAAACATAGCATGAGAACAAAATAAAACAAAACATCATTAGATTCTAGGGACCTGTGTAATTACCCTGCTGCTTAAGATTCTTTCCTCCTTCATGTGTTCACTAAAATGCTTTCTCAAACGCTCATCAGATGTCTTGAAATTCAAGTTCTTGACAAAGAGAGACCGTGACTGTAGCATGACAGCAGAGCAAGAATGAGTCATCAATATGGTTTAAAGCCCAACAAATAGTAACAGGTATCAAGAGTCATGTACATAAGTAAAAGCTGCAGATTTGCTAAACTAATTTAAGGAACATGTTATTTTGACATCAAGACTAACAAAATAGGATTACCAACCATAGATGTGATGGTTTCTTTACCAGCTGCAAGTTTTCCAAGGCTTTTAACTTACATCAATATTCTTAATTTATGTGGTAGTCTTGCCACAGGGTACAAGCATCCAATTGCATCAGATGTTAGGTGACAATAAAATATGTACAAAGCCAACCACCGAAACAGATAATATGCTCTTCTTATGATCCACAAAATGGAATTATGGAATTATCATCATTTTTATCTTGTAGAAAAATCATGTAATATTTGAAGGAGCTTGAGGATTTATGACCTCCAAGACGTGAGAGATGCTTTACCTTTTAAATAAACTCAGGCTTCTAATTACAAATATAGATTGTAGAAATAGTATTACGCCCAAACAGGATTCAGAGTTCCACAACACACGATCCCATATAATACTTTATATATGTATATATAAATATATACAAGATACAATATCATACTTTCACATCCAACTACAGTTCTAAAATCAATAATTAGAGGAATCCCCATTAGATTCTATCTAATTATGCAAATGCTGAACTTAGGACTTGATGCAATGTCAACAAGTCAAAAGACTCAAAACTGTGTTTTACAAAATTTAAAAATAAATAACCAAAAACTCTTGACCCAGTAAATATAGGCCCACATTCATCAACTCTGATGTATCTGTATACCTACTATCCAATTAGGCCTACTATTAGCACTCGGCATATACTATTAGCACTAGGCATATACACCCTAATGCTAATTCCAAAGGATGATAATATTTTCTTTAGTTATTTCATTTTACTTATCAGCAAAGATTCCAAATAAGTCAATGAAACAAAAAAATTTGGTATTCTTTTTAAATGATTTAAAAATGTCCAAAACAGTGTTGTAAAATTTGGCTTGTTAAGGAAAACAGAGTAAATATTGTCTGCCACCCATTAACTTTCAATAAAAGTGCATTTATAGGAAAGACTTAGAACTATTAATTACTTTTTATCAAAGTAGTATCTATTGAATCTATTTCAAAAGATATGTCTGGGTTTTAATAGTAACATTTAGGATAGGGTGCAACCACCATACCATCAATAAATACACCAGATCCCATCACAACACAACTCTGCAAGACTGCAATGCTATATTTTTATTTAACATTTATTTCTTTCATTGTGTTATGAAACTATGCTATGCTTTTATGCCCCCTTTTCTTCATGTTTTATGTTCCTCTTGCTTATTTTGCTTCAAAGTATTATTATTTATTTTTAAACAGTCTCAAGTTTCAGAATTTTTTTAAAATATTTTTTAATGTATGGCCATATTTTTTTTTTCCAAACTAGTAGACTCTTACAATTCTAAATTCAATTGTGAAGACCACCAACCCAACAATAAAAATGTAAATAAGTAAACCATAAAGACCAACAATCAACCCAACCTAGAATTACAATTAAAAAAAAAAAAAAAACTAGAATCATGATTCTTACAATCTTGACTTAGGTGAATAGTTTATCATATAACATCCAGAAGAAATATATGAACTGCCATTAATTTTTCAAGAAAAGGTTCGGCACAGTTATCATACAAATATCATTAGAAAGAACAAAGCAAAGAAGACACGTATAAACACCAGGAAAGCTTATACCACTCTGAAGCTCATAAGAAGCAGCTTGCAAGCAAGCAATGCATATACACCTACAGAAAAGCCCTTGCAAGTTGCAACTCAACAGTTTAGCAAGATAACTTAGAAACCCAGCCTGAGATGCATATAGTGGCTGATCTCCCAGCAACATAAGCACACAGGCATGCACATCCACACCAACACATGGACGCGAGCATGCACACAGAATGATGCAGTCTTTTATGAAACTATTACTGAAGAAGCTACTGCTAGTTCCTCTTATATTTTTAGCACTTCTGTCATTTAAATCATGTTACAGCTTTGTAACTTTAGCTTACCTTCATGTTAGGTAATCAGCTTTGTTAGACACCTATGAATAGATGTAAATCTGTTAGAATATTGGGTTTTGACGTAATTTTCTCTAAGATTCAGACCAGGATAAAGCATTTTCCTATGTTTTCAGTTCATTTCTGTTATTCCAGCAATTGCTCTTCAATTTTAATGCAAATTCTTTGGATTTCTTGGTGTTTGAAGCTTGATCTACATCATTTGGTATCAGAGCCTGGCTTCTAATCCTCTTCTCCCACTGGTTTTGATCTCCTTGACTCCTTCAAGTCTAATTGCTTGTTTCTTAAATTCAAAACCCTAGAAATTGGGTTTTGATAGTTTCAGCACTTCAAGACTCATGTTCTTCTGAGTTTGTAACAAATAGAGGCTTGAACCTTGTCCAGGCAGTGATTGACTGCTATTAAAAGAGTAATTAACAGCAACCAAACCAACCAAGAAATCTGTTCAAAACAATCAATAAACCTGTCCAAAGGAAGTAGCCTTATGGAAATCAACCAAACAAACCAAAAACTAGAGAGGGCCGAAATCACAAAGAAAGAGGGAGATATCAGAGAAGGGCAAAGGTGCTTTAAGAGAAAAAGGAGGGAAAAAAGAGAGCTGAAAAACCAAGAGAATTGAAGATAATTCAGCAACTGAATAAAGAAAAATTAAGAAGAGGCTTACAGATGAGTTCTGACCAAAAGAAGAGTGGTGAGAATAGAGAAGTAGAGAATAAGAGGCTGCTGAACAGAATATCAGATGGCTAGGAAGTGCCAAGACGAAGGACTGGGGTCTGGAAAGAGAGAGAGAGAGCAGAAACTTTAGGGCCAAAACAGCGAGAGACAGACCTATAAGGGCCGAAACTGAGAGAGAGAGGGTTCTTGAGGGCCTACAGGTCTTTGCGATGGAGAGAAAGCTGTAGAAAATAGGGAGAGACTTCTGCGAAGAGAAAGCTGCAATTTGACAGAGAAGGGACTGGTGCAATTTGCTAAAGCATTGTTGTCTGCGATTCCGAATCAGAGAAGTTGGCTAATGCAAATAAAGAGAAACAAGAGGGAGAATCAAAGGGAAAGATTGTTGTATGCTATAATGCTTTAGTACAATACTGGGATGGTTTGAATGGCCTGAGATCTGCTAGGATGCCAACAAGAAGAAAACAAGTTGGAAAAGGCTGTTGCAATGAAGGCTACTAATGTGGTATTGTGCAATGGTTGCTGCAACTGCTGTTTGAGGTTTGACGATGGTGCGAAGGTTGCTGGACATGTCACTATTTGCCAAGAAGAAGGTGCTAGACAGATTGCTGGACAGTTTGGGAGAGAAGCTTCGACTGTCAAAGGAGGCAGGTCTATCTACTGTGTTTTGTGTTTTGCTAGTGTGTGAAGAATGGAGAAAGTGCCGATAGGAAGGAATTCCAAGAAATAGAGAGACTGAAAAAGATAATCTGCTGTACGAGAAGGCTTGTGCTAAGTTGCTGAGTTTAGATGCCACTGGATTTCTGCTAGAAGTCTGCAGTTGGAAGAAAGAAGGATGCTGCTGCTGCGCCTGAAGAGAAGAAGGCACAGGGATGTTCGACTGGTCCTAGGATTGCTAAGTCTTGTTGTGATGGCTGGAGAGAAGGGGCTACTGGCTGCAGTATGTGATCTGCTATTCATAGGTCCATGAGAGCCCTAGGCTCTAATTAATGCACTGATTGTTATGCGGTCTTGGGTAGAACTCAACCCCAAAAGCTAGCTCAAGAGGTAAGGGAGCCCTCACGCTTATATACAACACATTACTTTCATACCTAGGCGACGTGGGACTTCGCTTCACATTGATACCATGTTAGATTCTTAAAAATAGAGAGGAAACTAACGTATAATGCTCTCAATCTTATTCTCACTTAAAAATAAAAGTAAAAGCCTATATTTATAAAAGAACCCTACTAAGAAAATAGAAACTACTCAGAGAATAAAAACTACATAAAGAAACTACTCATAAAATAGAAACTATAATAAAATCCTATCATAATGCTAATACTACTCACAGTGATGTGGTGCCAATGGATGTTTGCCATATCCTTCTTGAAACACCTGGACAATATGATCGCCAAACTATTCATGATGGATGGAAGAATACCTACACTTTGCGCAAGGATAATCGACAATACACCTTGTTGCCCATGAAAGAAGACGTATCTTCTAAGCCTTCTACAACCTCTCTACTTGCCTCCAAAAGCTTCATCCAAGAGAACAAAAAAAAAGGCTTTATCTTAGCCTTAATTTTTCTGGGACCAGTGGCTGGAAACGGGTGACTGTTGAAGGGGCGAGTTGTGAGAATGTAGTTTCTCAAGAAGTCATTACAAATTGAAGCTTCTTATTCGTGATCATCCTTATCCCTACAAATTATCTTGCTTTAAGAAGGGAAGTGGAGTGAAAGTTACAAAGCCATGTTTAGTAACATTCTCTATTCGCAAGAAGTACTTCGATGAGGTTTGGTGTGACGTGCTGACAATGGATGTTTGTCATATTCTTCTTGGAAAGCCTTGACAATATGATCGCCAAACTATTCATGGTGGATGGAAGAATACCTACACTATGAGCAAGGATAATCAACAATACACCTTGCTGCCCATGAAAGAAAAGGCATCTTATAAGTCTTCTACAACCTCTCTACTTGTCTCCAAAAGCTTCATTCAAGAGAACCAAGAAAATGGCCTTATCTTAGTCTTATTTTCTCTGGGACCAGTGGCTGGAAATGGGTGTTTGGGTGCTGTTGGGAACTTATTATAGCCGTATGTGGATGATTTTGAAGAAGTCCAACCCATTTCTAATGAACCATATGAAGTGCAACTATTTTATAATCATCTCTTAAGTGAGAACAAGCTGAAATCACTAAAGAAAGTGAGGAATTGGAGTCAGCAATGGGTAAGATAGGGATTGATGGTGAGATAGATGATAAGAAAGAAAACTCAACTGATTGGAGTCAGCAATGGGAAAGATGAGGATTGATGGTGAGGTAGTTGATAAGAAAGAAAATTTAACTTATCTTCGTTGTACAAGGTACATGACTATGGACACAAATGAAGATATTGATTGTAAAGATGGGAGGAAGTTGCCCTTATGTGTAGAGATGAAGGTATTGATTGTAAAGATGGGAGGAAGTTGCCCTTATGTGTGTTGTGGGCCGACAAATACAGCCAAAGGTATTCTATTAAGCTGGAAATGTGTTCTCTTTTTGGTGATTCAGTAGTGATAGTAGCTCATAGTGATGCAGCATTAGCTTTGGAAGTAACTTTTGACAATCACGAAGAACATATAAAAGGAAATTATGAAAGAGCATCAATAAAAGTTGCAGCATTTGTGATAGATATTTTTGTCTCTAAGAGAATTAAGAACTTCAAGCCATATAATGAGCAATTTGATTTGTTAGTAATGATTGATACCATCTTTCGCAGTTGATTAGTTAAAACTTGAGGGAAAGTTTCTCTTGGTGGGGGAGTATGATGCAGTCTTTTACAAAGCTACTACTGAAGAAGCTACTGCTATTTCCTCTTATTTTTTTAGTGCTGCTGCCATTTAAATTGTAACTTTAGCTTACCTTCATGTTAGTTAGTTAGCTTCATTACACCTATAAATAGACGTAAATCTGTTAGAATATCAGTTTTTGATGTAATTTTCTCTGAGATTCTAATTCAGACAAAGCATTTTCCACTATTTTCAGTTCATTTCTGTACTTCCAGCAATTGCACTTCAATTTTAATGCAAATTTCTTTGGATTTCTTGGTGTTTGAAGCTTGATATACATCACAGAATAAAAAGTAAATAAAAAAAAGGTCAACACAAACCATTGGCTGAAAGACTTTCCAATGAAGGTGTCTAAAAATACTTGCCAAGCAAGAACAGAGCTTGTTAAGACCCTTTTCAGGCGGGCTCAAGGAAATGGCTAAAAGATTAGGGATAATCAAGCAAAGAAGTCAAAAAGGTGGAAATAACATAAAAACATTATAAACAAAAAAAAAAAAAAAAGGATACATAACACTATAGGGCAAAAAAAGAAGGTTAGAAATGCATTTAATACATCAAACCTCAATTCTATCAGGATCAATTTCCACACTGGACATTCCTTCCACGTGTTGCTCTAGCAACACCCTCTTGACATAGTTTTCACCAACAATTGCATTATTCTTTTCATCTCTCTTAGGTGTTGAACTTTCACTAAGAACATTGCCTGGAGCCCATTCCAAATACAATGGAGCATCCCTAGAAACAAAGTTTAACTTTCCATCAGAAGCTCCCATAGTAGCAAATAGCTTTAAATGCAGCCACATAAAAAAATGAGAGATGTGCTATCCATTGAAACTATGACCATAAAGCACATAAGAGTTGAACATTACAGAGTAAATACAAAAAAAAGGAGTAAAAGAAGGAAAAAAAAAAAAAAATAGAACTTTGACAAACATATGAAAGCAAATTTCTGAAGTACAAGATAATTCTGATAAACAAAAGAACCCAATGCTTGCGCACGCGCGCACACAAATATATATAGGGAGATGCTAGTATAAGGTTATTTTGGAAAATTGACCGTTGAATTAGATACCCCTCTTATAAATGTCATGTCTGTCAAAAATCACAGTGATCAAACGGACAGTTTCTGAAAAATGTCTACATGAAAAACTATGACTTTTCTATTCTTCAAAATGTTACCATTTCTTCAAAAGATTTTTTCAAAAACTAACCTCTGGATCACTGTGATTTTGGGGAGGCATAACATACATCAAAGGAGTATCTAATCCAACAGTCAATTTTTCAAAAGTTATTTTGCAATTGGCTGTGTAGAGGTCACCTGACGCAAAGTAGTGTAAAGGTCACCTGACCCAACTTTGCGTTAGGTGCACCTTATACCAGCATGTCCATATATATATATATATATATATATTACTAATAACAAGAATGTATGTCTGGACTTTGTGTAAATGGTAATGGTGGTAATGATAGAGCCAACAGTGGCAATGGTAGTAAAGATGAAAACCATTTTTGTTTCTTAGGTGAAAACAGAAGTCTATTTTCCACGATATTTTTATTCATAAACTCCTTTTTCTAGTAAACACGGTGCAATCAAGCTAATAGCCTAATACACATAATCCCTCATATGTTCATTATAGGCTTGGTAATGCTTCTCTTTTGCAATCAATTTAATAGATAGTCATAAGCTCCACATTGAAGCCAACCACTTTGGCAAAGCTTCATTAACAAACACTTTGAAACTAAACAATTTTTTTTCAAAAAAAACTTGGGTGTAAAAATCTTTACATGCTCATGCATAAAACAAAATGCAAGGGCATTTGTTAGGGGAAAAATAGGTTGCTCAGATAGAAGCATTTCTCCATGATACATCTCAGTTTAAGATTTCCAAATAAAGGATCCATTCATGACATTGAACAACATAAATAATACTAAATTATCTCAGTTAACCTACAATGCCTTAATTTAATAGATATTACCTTTATGAATTTCCCCTTCCAAAAAGCATGTTGCACCATAGCACAAAAAAGACTAAGGATGAAAATTAGTTGGGTTGAATAGACAATAAGCAAGACCAACCAAATAAATGGGCAATCTTGGGCAGAAATTTTCAGAAGAAGGTTTAAGCATTGGATAAAAAATCTCAACCAGACATAAGTCGCTGTTAAGGCATGGGGTAAACAACCCAACCCAAGCCAAAACAAATGTATACTTGCAATATGTTTAAAAATGTAGAACACAATAGTTATTGATTGTAAAATAAAGAAATTATTAACTCAATTATTTTTTTCAAATGCTTATAATTTGCCATGATTAGAATTAAGATGCATGCATCAACTTGAAACTTGTGTCATCATCGTTATTGAAAATTAAACTTAATATTTATAAGATATCTTTCTTTATATATTTTGATTCTGCAAATTTTCTCATTTGTCCTTCCAAGATATCTTATTCCATAAACCATCCTCTAAGATATGTCTGGTCAGTGGACATCTTAATAGAGAATCATCAAGCCCAAACCACAAAACCCCCAAGTCTGGATTTGCTGTTGATCTTGACAATCCATGCACGGATGCGCGACACGACACAAAAAAGCACAATCGTGTGACGAAGGATTAGGGATGTAAGGTCATGAGAGAGGATCCAATATGTATCGACATATGGTAACTACCTTGCATCCATAATCCTCAGCCGCACAATCGTGCTTTTTGGTGATGTGGTGGGCATCCGCGCACAAACTAGCATATGCTGATTTGTTCAAGATAAAAAATAACTCCAAACTCCAACCCCACACACCCACCCCATCCCTCTCCCCCCGCACCCAAAAAAAAAAGTATAGACACAATGAAAAACATAAGAGAATAATATTCCAATCCAATCTGACCACCCCGGGCTTGGGTTGAGCACCTTGAAGCAGACGTGAGGGTAGGCTTGGGCTACTTGCAGCTTGTTCAAACTATAGGACTGGGATTCAACGCTGTCTAACCCATCAAAGTTGTTTGAGAATTCTCAGTGAAGAAAGCTACTAAAATACATAATTAATCAGATTCATGCTAATACATAAAATCTATGTCATGCATTCCAAATCAAGGAAGCAAAAGAAATCTAGATTTGTTTCCAAATAAGAAGTATAAACTAAAGACAACCTTAGAGCTAGAAAATTTGACTCGAAAATATGAACTCATCCACTCTAATTGGATTTGATTTTGACTGTCATACCCAATTGCTTGCATCCAATGCAATTATTTTTAAAACATTTTAATATTTTTGAATATTTTATATATTGTAATGTACTTTTTTATATTTCTGTAATTATTTCAAAAATTCAAATATAAATTGATCAGTAGGTCAAGTCCAAGTTGTAGTTGGGTGGTCGTAGATCTGCACTGAATTTGACTTGAAATGAAAGAGACCCATTGCAAACTCAAATGGTGTTGCTATGTGATCATATTAATTGATGCACCGTTGCACCTGGAATGTGCATTTGGATCTTACACATGGGGCCCATGGAGTTGTATGCGAGTATGCGACTGTTTAGGAGCGTATTGTTCAATATAGCTGTAATCTTTTTATTTTGGAAGCTTTTAGGATTTTACGAATAAAATATGATATTTGTTAACATATAGATTTAGAGTTATTTGTTAACATATAGATTTTAGCGTATTGTTCGATTAATATTTAAAAGTCCTCTCTCTCTCTCTCTCTCTCTCTCTCTCTCTCTCTCTCTCTCTCTCTCTCCCCCCTCTTATTCCTCTTCCCTTCTCTTTCCTCTCTCCCTCTCTCCTTTTAAAGTTTCCAAGCTACTTCTTTCTTCTTCTCATTATCTAATCTTTCTATTTCTATGTCTCTTTGTTATCTTCTTTTCTCTATTTCTCTCTCTGCAGTTTCATTTCTCTCTTATTTGATTATCTCTCTAAAACTCTCTCCAAAATCTTCTCTCCTTAATAAAATCTCTCTCTTTGTTCTCCTTTAGTCTTTTTTCTTTTTTTTTTTCGATGAGGCTTGTCAGAGTAATATTTAAAATATTAAAAAAATCATATTTTGAAGAACCCTAGTGAAGGTTACATCATTAATATAAGAAAAATTAAATTATTTAAGTGAAAATCACCTATTTAGACTTTATGAAGATTTCTTACACAAAACAACTAAAGATAAAAAAAGATGGACTTACTTGTAACGCTTGTATGCTAAACCTTTGAATGCTGCACGAGCTTCAGCTGGTTCAAGGAAAACAACCTGAAATGTCAAGCCTAGAAAATATCAAGAAGGGAAATGAGAAATATACTACAACAATCAAATATAATTGAAATCAACCAATTCCACCAATCATCAACATGTTTTTCTTACTGCCTGAGGTATATGAAGTGAAACAAACATTGATCCTTAAGACAACAAAGAGAAGAAAAACCTTAACTATTAAAACTAAGTATTGGGCTTGGCCAACCCAAATCCTAATCACTGCCGGCCTAATCAGAATGCTTTTGTACGTAGAAGACAAATATTGGATTATTCTCCTATTGCCAATATGCGTGTGGACTCTTGAATTCGTAGCAAGATTCCAGGACATATCTGCAAATTGGATATGGTGAGAACCTATGATCGTGTTAGCTGGTACTTTATGGAGATGTACAGTGCATGCCATTTTTTGGGTGATTTGGTTAGAAAGGAATGCAAGAATCTTTGAAGACAGATTTCTTAGTGCAGCTGGGCTTTGGGATAGGGTTTGCTTTTTAGCTTCTTTTTCAGCTTCCATCACTGTGGAGTTTAGGGAAGTGCCTTTGTTTGTTGTTAGGGGTAATTGGATTTCAGTTGTGAGTCTTGAGTTCTATTTTTTATTTCTTTTATATTATTTTATTTTATTTCTCTTGAGTTCTATTTTTTTTCTTTTATTTTATTTTTCTGTTTAAGAAGGGCCTTTCATTTTTCTTGAATAAAGTTGTTATTTATAAATAAAATAAAATAAAATGCCTGTTGGGACTTTCTTTTGTACATGCTTCTTAGGATGGGCTTTGTGGATAGGTGGTGTGATTGGATATATGCATATATCTTTATTGCTTCTTTTTCTATTCTGATAAATGGCAATGATCGAGAGGATTTAGACAAAATGATACACTGTCCCCTTTTTTATTCATTTTGGTGATGGAAGCTTTTTCAAGATGGATGAACAAGACAGTGGAAGGAAACTTGATTAGGGGCTTTAAGATGAAGGGTGGGGAGGAGGCTGGTTCTGTTCCCACCTTCTGTATGTTGATGATGCGATCATTTTTCTTTTTTGGTGATGTGGATGTGAATCAACTATATATTTGATGCATATTCTCTTGTTATTTGAGGTGGTAGCTAAATTGAAGATGAACTTTTACAGGAGCTACTTCCAGTGGGTGATGTTGAGAGGCCTTTCATATCTTGTGGCAGACCTAGGTTATAAGGTCAGAAGTCTTCCCTCTTGGTATTTGGGGCTTCCTCTTGGTCCTTCCTTCAAGAAAAATGCGGATTATGACAGTGTTACTGAGAAAGTGAATAGAAGACTTGCTGGCTGGAAGAGGTTGTGTGTCTAATGTAGGATGTTTAGGGGAAGAAATAAAGGGTTGAGGGTAGAAGTCTTTGTAGATGGTTTAGGGTAAGAACAGTCTAGGGTTTAAGGCAAGAGAGTTACTGGAAACACAGAAAATAGTTGCTGAAAATTCTGGACAGCAACTATTTTGGGGCTAAGCTGTGGCTATTTGAGGGTTCAGGGTGTTACGATCAAGGTTTAATGGTAGGAGAAGGGTTGTGGTTATTAAAAAAACAAACAAAAAAAGGTAGGGTTTTTGGATTAAAGGGTGTGAAATAAAGGTTTATGGGAGGATTTAAAGGAAATACAGCTGCACATAAAATAAAATAAGGAGAAGAAAGCAAAGAAGAAGATAATCTAGGAATCACTCCTAGAACCCTTAGGCCTCACACCCAAGGTCCTTAAGGCATCACAGCTAGGGACCTAGGGTTATGATTGCATCACACAACCCTCAAGAGGTTCAATAGCGGCATAAATTCTCCAATTCTTATTCATTCCTTAGAAGAGAGACTTATAAGCCTATGTATAGAGCATTAATAAGATCTAGTCCTAGTAGAAAAAGGAAATGGCAATTAACTACTAATAAGAAAATAACAACTAATTGCTAATAAGAAAATAGCAACTGGGACTCTAATAGGAAAATATCAACTAACTACTAATAAGAAAATAGCTACTAAGGCTAGTTACCATGCTAAGTCCACAAAATAAAGCCCAAACAAAACCCAACATGACTAAACCCAACTAAGCCTGCATTATCTAACGTATGCCAAATTAAAGCTTGGGCCTTAGAACTCTCCTTCCCCTACCTTTTATATACTTTTAGAGTGTGTTGCCATTGATCCCTATCAACTCTCTCAGCTTGAGAAAACTCAACCCTGATGAGCTAAAAGCACTGAATCGTTCATAAAGGTCATGGTCTAGGCATTGGAACTCACTATCCATAATCCACGTACAATCTTAAAGTGGGGACCCCTTCCATTTGATAAGATATTTTTTATAGCCACCTCCTCTAGTTAAAACCAATTGATGATCAACAACTTCTTCAATTCCCTCCTTCAAATGTGGTGCTGGTGGGAGACAAACAATAGGGTCATCTTATGATGTATTATCAACATAGCTAGAATATAGGATAAAATCCTCAATGTCAAAGACATTAGTTATACCCATGTCCTCGGGATGGGTTGGCAGGTTGTTTGGGTTTGGGGTTTGGCTTTGAAATACTTGGGGCTACCCCTAGGTAGGAACCCTATAGTGATTCTTTTTGGGAGCCGATTGTGGAGAAAATTGATAAAAGATTAGATCCATGGAAAAAGGCACTTTTATCCGAGGGGGAGATTAACTTCAGACCTTCAGTTCAATCTGTTTTGGCTAGCTTTTCTATTTATTTTATGTCAATGTTTCGCATGCCTGGGAAGGTTAGTAAGAAGATTAAGAAGTTGACGAAGGATTTCCTTTGGGAAAGATTGGGGGAGGGTAAGAAAGAACATTTAGTAAAATGGGATCTTGTGTCTAGATCTAGGAAGAAAGGGGGTTTGGGATGGGGTGGCATTAATAAGAGGAATATTGCATTGATTGGTAAACGGTTGTAGAGATTTCCTTTAGAGTGTGAATCCTTATGGCATAAGTGATTTAAAGTAAATATGGGCTGAAGGAAATGAGTGAGATGTGGTTGTGAGAAATTCCGTCTCTGCACATTGCCTGTGGAAGGCGATCTCTGAAGTTCATCATGTTTCCTTTGTGTTGGGAAATGGCGAAAAGAATAGGTTTTGGGAGAATGTTTGGAGGGGAGATTGTGCCATTTTTTTCTTTTTCTTTGTTTTTGAGTTGTTTCCTAGATAGTGCTCTCTATGTCGTGCTCATGACGTTCCTATTTTGTCTTTGATTGTGAATTCTTCTCCATTGGAGTGAGATGTTCATTTTCATCAAAATCCTAATGATAGAGAGGCTCTGGATTTTCTTCTTTGATTTCTCTTTTGGCTGATGTTGGCATTAGGCCTCATATTATTGATAGGAGGAGATGGTTGTTGCATTCATCGGGGATTTTTTCATGTAATTCTTTCATTGATGCTTTGATTGGTGATCCTTCTATTCCAGTCTTTGATCCTGCTGATTTTATTGGAAAACGAAAGTGCATATTAAGGTACATGCTTTTGCTTAGTCCTTGGCTCATAAGAAGGTTGATAATAATGATATGATTAAGAAGAGGAGGCCTGGCCAGTGGTGTGTATTAAGTTTTATCCTTCTCATATAGAAGAAAAGCTCACTCAAATCATTCCAATCAACTACACTCAACTCATCAAAGCCTTACCCTGACTAAAATAAATTAGCTATGCTTTTACTAATGTCCATTTTGGTTCCCCCCCAACATCAAAAAATTTTCAACCTAAGCCCTATCAATTGCCATTGGTTTGACCTTCACTCCACAATACAAAACCTTCCCAACCAATTTCTTGAATCTTGTATTCAATACTTGATCAAACTTTACAAGAATGCATTCATTTCCAATTATTGTCTTTCTTGTCTTCTCACTAATCCATCAGAATATCCTCATTCCAATAAGGTCAACATCAATCTTAAAATCATCATTGACCAATTCCAAACCTTAATCTTGATAGTTGATATGGTTACCATGATCAAAGTGTACTTTTTCCTTTCCTTAACCTATAGCATGGCTTCACCTTCGTTTGATTCAAATACAAGGTAAGGATGTTCTTTGAAAGAGAAACATATTCTGTACTGCATTTCTTTTTGCCGAAAGGTACCAAAAAGAGAAGTCGAGTTCTTTAAACTTTAAAGCTAGCCGACAATAAAATAATACACACACTTTACAGTTGGTTATAAACAAAGAATTCGTCTTTGGCTATTCAGGACTACATGTATCTTGCTTCCACTTCAATACAACTTATAAGGCTCCTGGGAGGTCATCCTCCTCTCCTCTTTAAAGTTGAGTCACATTGATCAGCTATTGCCAAACTAATCTACAGTCTATAGAGCATACGAAAAGGGGATTCTTTCTTTGAATTGACCCTCCTCCAATCTACAAAGCTGAGATGAGAGAGACGCAAAGTTGAGACGGGAGAGAAAGCGCAACTCCCTAGTGTCATGTGTTGCCTTTCCTTCTTCCTCCCTCGTGATGCTCCTAAGGGGAAAAGTATCATTTTTTGGCTTTCTTGTGGTCTTGAATTGTTATATAAATGATTTATTAAGTTTAGTTCATATAATGAAGTGGGATGAAACATTAGCAGAAATAGTAAGTGTGTTTAGGATGCAGCTTGAGAACCATCCTTTATGCTTGATTGCTGAAATACAATATCAGATCATCATATGCCTTAAATTAAACTTCAGCTCTTGCTTTATTAACTCATTTACAGTCCCTTTCCATGGCTGGGCTCATAACATTATTGCATTTGAACTTCATTATTCTACCACTCAGTTTCCAAAAATGGTGCTCGTTCCCCCTAGATTCTTAATAATTCTTTCACTACTCTTTCACATGTTATAAATTTCTTCTTCCCCGTCCCATTTTCCTTCTAAGCACAATTTATCTTTAAATAACAAAAACTTAAAATTTTCACATTTTAGATACCTAATTCATGTGTCCATCCTCTTCTCTCCTACCCTACCATCTCTCAAGTCTTATCTTAACTCTTAACAAACATCTAATCTATGTTGCATTGACAATTTAAAACAGGTCACAATAGCTCAAAAAGTAACTAAGAGTAGAAATATAGAAAATGAAATAGGATGATGAAATATAGTATTGATATTATAACATCGAGTGTTGCATAGACACATTTCAAGTAACATAATCTTAAAAAACAAGAAAAATATAATAAAAGAAATACAGAAATGCATACCAAGGCCAATGTTTTTGTTGGAGGGAGAATAATTTTATCCAAACTCCCAAATTTTCCAAACATCTTTGCCAGTTCACTTTCAGTAGAACCATAAGGCAAGTTCTTCACTAATAGAACATGGTTGCTTCTTTTCGTATCATCACTTTTACCAGCAGCAAATTCCTCTAAAGACTCTACATTTACTCCAGCGTTAATAAAAGCCTTTTTTGTCTCTGCAATCACTTGAGTTTCTCCCAAAGCAATGCGTACAGCAAGATCATCAGCTTCTCGGTCAAGGAAATCACTCTTACTTACACCATATTTCCTAGCAATGTTTTCAACAACCTAACAATATGCAGAAAAAATATAAATGAGCTTGAAATTCAAGTACACCCATCAGATAAGCACACAAGCCACTAAGTAAAGCCCAGTCAAAATTTTCAGTACCAGTAGGCAAGGACAGAACAGGGAAAAAAAAAATAGACCTGTGAATATAGAGAAGCCTGCTTGAAGAAATCAAACATGTACACTCATGATGTTCTATAAATGTGCCAAGTAAAACAAGGAGTAAACTATACAAATGTCCCGTGGTCAACACTAATAAGCAAACAATAGTCACAGTCGATCACATCACAATGTGATCTGCAATGAATTTAAGCAGGTGATTGGAGTGGATCACAACATGCATTCTAACATGTGAAGCAGCACGTAAGCAAGCCAAGGGGAAATGGTAATTATAATTATCAGTGTAGCATTTCTCTCCTCAACACCCAATTAAGAACTTTGTGTATCACCATAGAAGCATAAGTTTCAACCATCATTCAGATGGAGTAAAGAGTATTTGTTTGAAGATTCCACACAAATGTATAGTTATCAATAAGAACAATAACAACAATGCAACAACAATAACAATAACAAACATCAACAACAACAATAATAATAAGAAGGATGATGATGATGAATTGATGATTCATATAATATAAAGTAAAGGGGTGGAATTGATAAATATGATGATTAGAAGAAGAATTAATATAGTTTGTTTACAAGAAATTAAACGGGTAGGAGAAAAATCTAGAGACACTGAGAATACGTGATAAAAATTTTGGTATATAGGAAAGGAAAAACATACAAATGGAGTGGAATAATTGTAGATAGAGATTTAAAAGAGGAAATCATAGACATTATTAGGAAAAGTAATAGAATAATAGTAATAAAAATGGTATGAAGACAAAGACGACCAATATAATTAGTGCCTATGCACCCCAAGTAGGATTAGATGAATCCATTAAGCGTACAATTTTGGGAGGATATGGATGGACTAATTCAAGGGATACTTAACGAGGATATCTTTATATGAGGGGGCTTAAATGGTCGTGTAGGGAAGTATGGTGGAGGTTATGAGAAGATTCGTGGGGGGTATGGTTTTGGAGAAAGGAACAAGGGAAGATATTTTATCTTAGAATTCGCTATAACATATGATCTTGTAATCAACACTTAATAACAATTAAAAGTCAATCTAATATTAGTCAGATAGGTTTTTTTTCTTACTAAGAAGATGGATTAAGGAGTCTACAAAGATTGTAAAGTTATAACTAGAGAAAGTTTAACTACACGAGAAGCTTTATAAGTTGGGCAATTTGAAAAACATCTTTTAGCGACTTTCACACTATCAGTCTTATAGGAAGAGTTTACAAGATTATAGCAAAGATTGATTAGATTGAGACATGTGGTCGGCAAGGTTGTGTCTCCTTATCAACATGCTTTCTTAGCATGTACAAAAATTTAGAGACAGTGCTCATTGCCAATGAAAGTGTGGATTCAAGAAATGGAAACCACCAAGGTTTGATCTGTAAACTTAATTTGAAGAAAGCCTATGATTTAAGTGAATTGGAAGTTCATGCTATAGCTACCGGAAAGGATGGGTTTTCGGACAAAATGGAGATCATGGATGGATGCTTGTATTTTTATTTCTCCAGTTGGCAGTGGTCACGACTCCTTCCCCATGAAGCTTCTTTCGGAAAACCCGAAAGGCCTATTTCCTCAAGTTGATGCAGTGACAAACACATGTTCTCCAACTTGGCAACTTCTATGCATGTTCCTACCTCTACCTATCCTGTTAATTTAGCCCAATGGCTCTCATCATCGTTGCAGTAAGGTGTTAAATTTTTCTCTCTCTAATTTTTGTTCTTTGCAGTTTGACAGGTATGCTGATTGTTTATTGGAATTCTTGCTGGTTAATCTCATATTCACCAAGCTTCATTCAAAACCTCGGCACAATTTAAATAGATGGAAATGAAACAAAATTTCTCAAATTGCACCAATATTATTCTCATGAATGACATACCAAGCAAGTAGAGAAATTATAATTCTTATCTTTACAGTAAAGTCCAAAGAATACCATCAGATTAGTCTTTTAATTCAATTCCATATAATGATGAGAAAGCATGATAATAGTATATTAATTTCGAGATCTATAATAAAGCGTAGCACTATGCTTCACTTTGATGTTACTTTTATTTTTTGGGGAATTACAGAAAGGGAAAAATCACTGCCAGTAAGCTTGCAAGCAATAAATAATATGTACTGACTGTATCAGGGCGCATGAACAAACTGTTCCATGCTCTTGTATCCCCGCTAGCTTCGGATGCCTTCCTCTCTTCCTCCCTCTTTTGCTTAAGAGTTTTTGAACCTTGGCCTTGGCTTGCAGAAAAATTGGTCCTATAGAGTGAGCAATGCCAAAATACGCATTAAAATGGAAGTCAAAAGCCATGAGCAATGTGAAACTTGGAAGGCAAACGAGGCCAATATAGTCATGTTACTCTTGTTTGTCAGAAGGGTTTTTCTGTTTTGCTGGCATAACATGCAATAATCTGCCTTGGAAAATTGAATTGTCTAATTCTTCTAATGCCCTGCAAAAGAAACCAAATAATTAATGATCTTCATAAAAGAACAGTGCGAAACAGAAACTGGTATGTTAGCGAATGACAAGATCCAGGACAGGCTTGAACACTCATTAACATTATGAGACAAGAATCTAGTTACTAAAAAATTCACTAAACTGTTAACCAAAAAAAATGGTAGTAAACTAAAAACAAGGAGTTTGTATTCTAGCCCCCTTGACACAATACAAATTGATCTGCAAACTGCAAAAGATTATATATTTATATGGTCTTCGACAACCAAGAACACAGGGAAAGATAAAATATGCTTCCTGTCTTTTAATTTAACCATAGAAATTACAAATTGATGCAGCTTTTTTTGGCAAAATTATATTTGGGTGATGTATGAAGGGCCTTAGAATTTGGAGATAAAAGAACCTCGGAAGGTGAGGCATTCACCTCATGCATGCCTTACAATATAAGATGCAACCATCAGGGGCTTTGAACCTGTAAAGATTGCACCTGAGAGCATATTTCTTAGACCACAACTAATAGGTTACAACGTGTAAGTCTCTCGCACCTTATAATTTGTTATTGATAACCTAAAAATAATCTCAACCGCCACCAAATTAGCTCCATATAATATATAAGAAACTGACTTAAGCTTTGACCCACAAACAAGTACCTCACTGCAGATTCTGGAAGTGCATAGAGGATATAAGCAATTCCCTTCGACCTTTTCGTATCTTTAGCGATAACAAGATGGACCTGTGAGACATTTCCAAATTTGCTAAAGAGCTCTTCCAACTCATCCTCACTGTTACATCAGAAACATCAAAAGAATCAGAAACAATAAAAAATAGAATTGTAAAATACTCCCTTTGTCCCAATATGTTAGAGCAAATTTCCTTTTTTTGATGTCCCACAATGTTTGTTCAATGTAAAAAGTCGAGGCATGCAACTATTTTACTTTTGCACAACAACCTTTCCATGTTAAAAATTACAATAAAAATTCAGGTGATGTGTCAATGCATTAATGGGATTAGAAGGGTATTTGCAAGTGAAACTCGCAAGGGGGTTCTTTGACAAGGAGGATGGCCACACAAGATGGCCAGGAGGGGGTGAGCTAGAAAGAGGCGCTCAAGAGGAAGAGTGAGGCAACCTGAGAGTAAAGTGAGGGAATACAAGGCAGTATCCAGACAGGAAACAAATTCTCGACCAATCCTTCCCCAAGGACAAAAGCTCCACCTCACACTCCAAGCGGTGGAGTGATGAGGGATCAAAGTATGTAAACCTCCAGCTTACACTCAAGGAGTAGTGAGGGATCTAAGCAAGTGAGCCTTGGCCCTGGCAGTGGCTGATAAAAGGGAATAAACCTCCATCTCACATCAAAGCGGTAAGGCATCAAAGTGAGAATGCCTTGATTTCATCTATGGTAGGTGGAAAGCAGTAAATGCCCATTAATGATGGTATATTATGCACTGTTGCTGATGGGGTTCCCTTTCTATAGGTGCTTATGAGCAGGAAAATAAATGGGTAATAGCTTAAGAGTGAATGCCTTGAACTTTTGGTCATACACTCCTCCCTTTCAAACATCCAATCCTAAGTCTAAGTCTCAAATCAATCACCATCCCCCTGCTCCCTATAAAGGGGAGGTCCAAGTACAAGACCCTAGTATGCTCGCCTCCGGATCCAAGGAGATCCATCAGGTACGAGGTAATTCACCATCGAATAAAAGAGAGTGGGCTCACTAACCATATTAGTGCTGCCACTGCAGCTCAATGGAAGCAATAAATGCGCGTCATTAATGAGCACAATAATCTGCCATATTTCCATGTATCAGCAAACTTCATCCTCATTTACTCTCAAGAAGGTTAAGGCAAAGGTCCCACCTTTTCCTTTTACCATGTGGCTGTCTTCATGTACCACACATGGCATGTACCTACTGGTCCTTGTGGCACCTTGACTTGGTCAAATTTTTTTTACATCATGACTATAAACACAGGGCAAAATTGGAAAGGTAAACTTAAACAAGTGAGATGTCAATGCATCAATTGCTTTCCTTAATGTGTGTATTGGTCAGTGTGGGACAGAGGGAGTAAAATAGAAGGCCTATCAGCATAAAACAAGCAGCAATACTTATTGGAAATATAAATGGATTATTTCAAGGGCTAGATAGAACATATGCAGCCAAAAGCAGATGAAAAAAAAAAAGGAGCAAGGGTGAATACGTTGCAGTATATGGCAGATTACGGACAAAAAGACGACCACTCTCAAGAACTTCTTTCTTATCCTTCAAACTTGATGACTGGTTCCCTGGGTCTAGTATTTCACCATCAGAATCTTCAGAAGGGCCTTGCCCTTCAATCTCGCAAAGGGGGACATCTTGTCTTATGGCTTCCTGCCCTTCATCAGCATCCAGGTCCTCAACACTTTCCTTCAGAGAATTATCATTGCTGTCCTCATCGTCGCTACTCTCTGAATCTGACCATTTTTTCTTCACTCTACTCTTGAAGTAATCCATATCTGAGATAACTTCATCATCAGCAAGATTGCGGGATTTCATGGCTTTATGACCATCTAATAATAACTCGTGTTCTTTTCCATTGGTTTCAGTTAACTCAACATGCACTGCAGCTGATTTCTCACTGACTTCCTTCTTTGGATGACATTGGTTCTCGCTGACTTGGCCATTATCATCAATTGGGGGAGCTCCCAATGTGTCATTGGCCCACAATTTTGACTTAACCCGTGGCTGCATAACCTGAAGAAACTCTTGAAGCTGAGGGTCATCATTCTCAGAGCCCTTTTTATGATTCTTTCCCTCTCCTTTAGAACCCACAAGGCTCAAACTTTTAGAACGAGCATTTTCCTCCCCATTGTCAGTCAATTTATCTTCTTTCTTCAAAGAATGACGACTCCAAGGACGAGGAATATTTGGATCCCCAACTTTACGAGCAATCTGAAAATAATCAAATGGGGTTATATTCTCCACATTGCAAGCTAAATTCATTGTTTTGAGTGTGCGTGTGTGTTTGCCTTCGTGTCTGTGTGATTTTTTTTGGGCATTTAAAATATTACAATCCATCTGGAAGTAATCAAATTGTGTTGACTAATTGTCACATCAACTTAAGATCATTTCTTCTACATGTGTCTGTGTACTTTTCGTGATTCAATATATTATTAGCATTCAAATAATAAGAAAAAGAGATTTACTTCTCACATTCCAAGCTAAAATCACCCACCGTCTTCTGTGTGTATTAGTGTCTGCAGTATCTGCATTTATGTCTGTTTGGCCACTCAATATTTACAAGCAAATGGGATTTATTATTCCTCATGTATCATGCTAAAATTGTTGTCATCTGTGTGTTTAACAATGAGTCCTTTTGGGCTCCCAACATACAAATATCATACTGGAAGTATGGAAAAGGGATTTTACAGGTACATTCCAAACTCAAAATCATTATCATTTGTGCGAATCTGTGTCTCTATGTGCCCCTGGAAAAACAACATAATACAAGCATTCTCATAGTAAAGCAAATAGAATTTATTCGTCCTCAAATTTTCAAGCTAAAAATATAGCTGTGTGTGTCTCTGTCACGGTGTGCTACTAGGTAATCAATAATATAACAAGAACTATAGAAGTAACCAAAAAGGGTTTGCTAGTTCTTCATGGGTCCAATGTAAACAAATTAGAAAGAGATAAAAATGGCTTCGCAATTGGAGGTAGGGATTGTGAGCCTGGGATTATTTTAAGGGAGATGGACGTGTCTCGGTTAAACAAACCCATCAGACTCAGTTTATGAAGGAGGTAAGTGGCCCTATACTGCATTATACAGACAGTGAAAATGTTTTCCTTGAAAGAGGAGAGTGCTTGAAAGATCGCTAATGGAGAGAGACAAGCAACAGCCGGGGGACAGGGCTGCACAAGGGTAGGTAAGGCTGAATTGGAGTTAGAGACATCACTAGCAGGGTCGACCGAGGTGCAGTAGGACAGAAAGATGTGGTCTATGATACACGGACTCTTCACTTCACCCCCAAGTACCCGCACCCGATACTTGGACGAGGATAAGGGTACTCCAGCTGAATACTTCAAAATAGTGGAAAATCTATGAAAAATAGACAAATCCAACACTTGGACACGTACCCGCACCCGACACCCTTACCCGAGTCCGTGTAACATAGGATGTGGTACAAGGTGAGGTAGATTACAAGGCAGACAAGCAAAGATCGAAGGGTCAAGCACTGCTTCTTCTCATTCTGCTTTCCCCTCTTTTTTGGATACATAGCAGGGTGAAGGTTGGCAGGACGCAATGGATATCATGTATACAAAGATGAGGCCAGAGAATTATAGATCATGGGTATGAGATTAGTGGAAAGGTTGGGGCAGAATGGCTGCTGCCAAGATGGGAAGGAAGGGATGAAACAAAGGTACCAATTAAATGCACTCCATTGAGATTGGGCCTATGGAGGTTTTGATAGTATTGAGGGAAGGGGAAGATGTGATTTTTGGAAATTGAAGGGAGTTATAGCAAAGATAGAGAAGAAGTGTCGGATTGGCTATTAAAAAGAATAAACAGGTTCAGTAAAACTCTCAGAGATCTCATATGAAGGATTTGAAGAGAAAGAAATGATGCTTTTTGCTGCGATAATGGGTGTGCACAGTCCAGCTAGTAGGGGTACATAATCAGCAGGCAGAGGACAATAAGTCTGCCTTTGGTTCGATTGAGTGGAATGAATATGGGAATGGAATGGGAATGGGAATGGGAGTGGAATGAACAGATGAGGAATAGAATTGATCATTCCATAATTGTGTTTGGTTGTAATTGGAATGAATGATCAAGAATGGAATGGTAATTCCATTCTAGTGTTTGGTACATAAATTTAAATATTGGAATGGAATTAATTTTAAATTAAATTTCTTAAAATGCCTTTAATGAAACAAAATATTCTCAACTTTTTAAACATCAAAGCGTAACATAAGCCATATATATATATATATATATATATATATATATATATATATATATATATAGAGAGAGAGAGAGAGAGAGTGCTAGAGAGAGAGTAGTAAATCAGAACTAAGGCAAAGAATTTTCAAAATGCTAGCAACATGAACTAATTCAAATGCCATAGCCAATTGCTTCATAACAGATGTTGAAGATAGATATATTCAATGATAATTGCTCCGTCCCAGGTCTTGATAGTCAAAATATGAACAAGAGAAAAATTTTCAAAATTTTCTTTCTCAAAATTTTTTTCAAACAGTTGGTGGTCACTTCAGCCAACCCTACCAAATCAATGCACAATGCTCAAAATAAAAGAAACTTTAAAAATAAAAAATAAAAAATAAAAAATAAAAGATTGATAAGTGATCGAGTGTATGAATCACCACTTATCTCGCATCCATTTCTTTCTATCCTCTCCAAAAGCTTGGGAAGTTCATCCGGTTTATTCGTGAATTTTAGCAAATTACTGTTAGTTTTAGCATTTGGCAGGCAAGATCCCTTCTACTATTCCATTTCATCCAAATAAAAGATTGATAAGTGATCGAGTTGTAAGTTGCAACATTCGAAAGGCAAAGTCTACAGACGAACATGGAATAACCTTCTGGTTTGCCTCACTGAAAAATAAATGGAGAGAGAGAGAGATGGTAGCAGTCATAGCAGATGATCGTGGTTGAGTTAGGGCATGGGTTTTGTGAGAGAAAGATGAAAGAAGAAGATGGGTTGCTTTGGCATGATTTTTCTTTTTTTGCTTTCTTTCTTTTGACTCCCTTGGTAATGGGAATGGCTATTCCACTAGTTCTTGAAAGGAATGGCTATTCCCTTATGAGAGGGAATAGACCTACAAGGTAATGGCCATTCCATTCCTTCTAGGCCAACAAAATATGCAAGGGAATGGATGATTCCATTCCACCCATTTTCTTTCATACCAAATGCAACCTAGGAGTTAAGGGAACTTACAAAGTTCGATATATAATGATTGGAGAGGTTATAGAGGAACATGAATGGGTGGTGAAGGAGAGGGAGAAGTTCATAATTCATAGAGTTTAAATAAGACTTCTCTCACGAAACGTGTGAAGAATGAATGCGTAGGAGAAAAAAAAAGGTGGGGGGGTGGGGGGATAGAAGGGGCAATTAAAAAATGGAAAGTGGATATTGCAGTGTTCCAACTTCCAAGAAACAAAGATGGAAAGTACTGATAGGGAGATGATTAAGGACCTTTGGGTAAGGCAAAGGGTAGATCAGATAGGATTGGAGGCTGGGAGTAGGAGAACAGAGGGAGAGTGGGAATAATATAGGATACTAGGACATTGGTAAAGGTGGATGTGGGGGGTGGGGGTGGGGGCGGTGTTTCACTGCTTCATGTAAATTCCAAAACGTAAGTAACAAAATGGAATGGGTTTTGACGGGTGTTTATGGTCCTAATAAAGATAATGAGAGAAGACAATTATGGGAAGAATTGAATGATATAAGAAAACTAGAGTAGCAAGCCATGGTGTATGGTGGGAGATTTCAACGTTGTCAAATACCCTTTGAAAAAACTAGGGTGCTTAGCTTTCCATAGATACAATGAGGGAATTTGCAAAGTTCATAAATAGGAATGAGTTAATAGTTATATAATCAAATAACCAAGAGACCTCGGGTCCTCAACAATGTCACAGTTGGATAGAGTTCTATTTTACATGGTGTAGAAGGAGAACTTCCCAAGGGTAGACTGGGTAGTACAATCAATGTTGCCAAAACTGTGCACAGATCATGTTCCAATAATAGTAGATATGGAAGGGGTTCTTATAGATTTGAGAACATTTGGTTAAAAGTGGAAGGTTTGAGGGAATTGGTAGAAGGCTGGGGGAAATCTTTCTCATTCCACGGCTCTCCTAATTTTGTGTTTGAAAAGAAGATAAAGGCATTAAGGGTGAGTGGTAAGTGGAAAAGGAAAGTGTTTCATTGGGTGGAAGATTCAAAGAGGAAGTTGTTAGAAGGGATCAGCAATTTAGATAGAAAAAGAAGAGGGGAGACTAGGGGAGGCTTGTCCCTAGATGAGAAAAGGAGGAGGGAGGAGGCTAAAAATAAGGTTTTGAAGTTAGATGGAAGAGATTAGTTGGAGACGAATGTCAAAGGAACTATGTTGAAACAAAGGGATAGAAATACAACTCTTTCATCGAATGACTAATGCTAATAAGAAGCAGAACATTATTGGGAAAGTAGTGGTCGATGGGATCCTGCAGGAAGAGGAGAGTGTAATAGTAAGCAAAGTGGTTAACTTTTTTAAAAATTTATTTAAGGAGGAGATTGCAAGAAGGCCAGGATTAATTGGCATCGAGTTTGAAGCTATTAGTGAGATGGAGGCAAGTTAGTTGAAAAGACCTTGGGATGAGGAGGAAGTTTTAGAGGCAGTAAGGCTTGAATGGTGATAAAGCTCCAGAACTTGATGGTTTGACAATGGCATTCTTCCAAAGATAAACATGTAAAATAAAGGGTGATTTGATAGCTATGATGGGGAAATTTTTTGAAGAAAGAAGAATGGAAAAGAGCTTAAATGCTATTTTTATTTCTTTGATACCAAAAACAGGTATCAGTTAACATCAAGGATTTACGACCTATTATCCTTGTTGGAAGTATGTTTTAAATAGTTGCACAAGTGTGGGCAATAAGGTTTAAAGAAGTGATTGGTCAAGTTATATCTCTATCACAAAATGCCTTTGTGAAAGAAAGAAAAATTTTATAGGCAGTGTTAATATCAAAAGAATGAGTTGATTCGAGGATAAAGAGCTGATTACTCATTACTGAGGCTAGTTTGCAAATTGGACATGGAGAAAGTCTGAAAGTGTATGATCATATGAATTGGAATTTTCTATTATGCTTGTTAGAAAGAATGGATTTTGGCACCAAATAGAGGAAGTGGATTGAGACTTGCATCTCAATGACATCATTGTCCATGATGGTAAATGGGTGTCCACATGATCTTTTCAGAAGTTCGAGGGGTCTTAGACGAAGGGATCCTTCATCCCCTCTATGTTTATTATTGTCATGGAGGTCCTAAGAAGACTTCTTCAAAAGGCGACTTCATAAAAGTATATAGAAGGTTTTGCATTGGAAGGTGAAGCAAAAGAGAGGGAGTTTATAAAGATGATATTAGTGTGTTATGTGGCTCAAGTAGGTATCAACTATGGTTTGAAGCAATATTGGGATTGAAGCTTAATCTAGCAAGAGTGAGATAATTTCACTAGGGAATGGAGGAGATGTGAATCAATTAGCCTCTATAGCAAGCTGTACAGTGGCAAGTCTCCTAAATAGATATTTGGGTTTACCTCTGGGAGCGTCCTTTAAAGTTAGGAGAGTATGGGACACTGTAGTGGAAAGGTTTGAAAACAAATTTAGTGAGTGGAAGAGAGGGCACTTACAAAAAAGGAGGAAAAGTGACTCTAATTCGAAGTACATTAGCTAATTTGCCACTGTAGTTTATGTCTTTGATAAAAATACCTGTGTTAATGACAAAAAGGTAAGAGATATTGCAAAGGAATTTTCTTTAGGGGGGATTATAGAGGAACCTAAATTTCATGAAAGGAGGTTTGGACTTTCATCCTTTGCTGCTGACAAATCAAGCATTGATGGGGAAGTAACTATGAAGGTTTGCAAAGGAAAGGGAAGCACTGCAGAGGCATGTTATAAAATGCACTTATGGGTGAGAAGAAGGAGAGTGGTGGAGTAGAAGGGACAAAAGAAGTCATGAAGCCGAGTTGTGGAAGGCTATAATGGTAGGTTTAGATAACTTTGTAAAGAAAATTAGTTTAAGGTGAGGGAGGGCTCGAGATAAAGTTCTTGGGAAGATACATGATGTAGGGAGAGGCCTCTTAAGATAAGTATTTCCAAATTTATTTGAGACTGCAGTCTCAAAGAACGTGAGCATATTGGAGTGTTTTATGGACAAGAAAGGTTTTGAGTTGGAAGAAATTTTCATGATTGGGAGCTCGAAAGAGTCATGGCTTTTTTAGCAACTTTATATAAAAAAGGTAGAAAGTGGAGTGGATGATAAAATAGTATGGAGAAGGCAAGCCAATGCCGTGTTCTCAGTCAAATCTTTTTCCTTTTCCAATGTCCTGGTCAAAAGAGGAGGTAGGAACTTTCTAGCTAGCAGAGTGTGGTTGCCCTCAGTACCTATTAAGGTGGCTCTTTTTTTTGGACAGCAACACAAAATAGATGTTTGACAATAAACAATCTTATTAGAAGAAATTTTGCTACGCCCAATCATTGTGAACTATGCAAAGAAGAGACAGCGACAATGGACTAGCTTCTTCTACGTTGTTCAATGCCATAGGATTTGTGGGTTTACTGTTTGAATTTCTTTGGAGTAGAATGGTTGATGCCTCAATCAGTTTGTCAATTTATTGACGGTTGGTAGTGCAGGAGTAGTCGGACTTCCAGTGTATCTATTTGGAAAATGGTTCCGCAAGCTATTTTTTGGACTCTATGGAATGAAAGAAATAGAAGAATTTCTAGGGAGAGGAGTCTCTTTTGTCTTTAAAATCTATTGTAGCTAAAAAAATCTTTGTGTGGAAAGAGTCAGTAGTTTTAGAATCTCAAGAGTCTTTCAACATTTTTTTGGATTCATTATTGTCATAATTTACAATTTGAATCCCTTTCTAAACAAACATGCACAAGGGTTTAATTTGACCCTCTTTTTGATAGATGAATAATTAAATTTGATGTTTTCAAGGAAAAAAAATCAATGTCTTGTGGTCATGTCTCCATGTGCGTGTCTGTGCAATTTTAGGGACTTAACATATAGTATGAATGTCACAATCACCACTAATTTTGAAGAATAATAACAGAAAATTTTCCAATTATAGCAAATATCAAATGGAGAAAGTAATGTACAGCATCAACTGAATTATAAGTTATATGAGACCAAGGAAGAAGAGTGCATACCTCACAAGTAATTCTATAAGTATCAAAGTAAGATTTGTTGAAGTATTTAAGAGCTTCTTCCGCTTCCTGCTCCAACCGGAACCCAATAAAAGCGAATTGCCTACTCTTTCCATCTCTGCAGAAACCCATGAATCAATCACCATATATATTACAATAAATACCTTTCTAACAAAAATAAACAACAAAACCAGAAAATGAGGAATACTTGGTGCGCATGAGCTTCGCATCAGTTACTTCTCCTTTTTGAGAAAAAAATTCTCGAAGACGGTCCTCTGCCACATATTTCGGCAAATTCTTCACACATATCCTAGACCTGTACATATGATAAGAAATAAAAGAACATTCGCAGATTAAAATATACATAACATAAAAACCTATGATTGGTTGCTGCGAAAAATGAGGAAACGAAAAAGGGAAAAAATGAAAATTCTTTGAATCCTATACTTTACGTTGTTTTATGTTTTGATTAAGATTCAAGAGATAGTTTCTTTCTTTTCATTTTATTTTCTTAACAACCAAACAGAGCCATCAGTCGAAAATTTTGTTAGAAAAGATCGGCGAACTTGTCTAATTGAAGGCGTATATACTCACATGTTCTTCCCTTCGTTCACAGAGAGCTCTCCAGTTACTAGACTCAGTTCAAAATTCTCCCGTGTGCAGTATATGAGAGAAAGATTGGTGCCTGTGGTAACTGGTTACCGATGAGTGGATAAAGCTTTATCTTATTCGATAGAGAGAGCGAGCGATGTGGTGGCGGGGTGCCTGCCGAGTCAGCCCTGGTTTCCTTCCTTTCTGCAATGTTTTAAAACCCGCACCAAATCGAAAAAATAACCAACCGTGACATAATCACAACGTTATAAACATATTAATTATTATTAACTAAGTAGAAATAAAAAATTAAATATATGTATATGAAAACAAATTTCTACTAATTTCTAAAATTGCATGAAAAAAATAAAAAATAACTATTAATATTCTTTAAAATAAAAACATGATATAGCAATAGCCTATGAAAAGCATAATTATTAATATATTAATATGTATTGTTTACCACAATTCAACTATATTCACACTACTAATCGTACATGCAATTTGAGTATTTACAGGACAGACATAATAGCATAGTTATCAGAACCGAACCGGTCATTGACTCGGACAAGAGGCCGGGTTGCCGGGTCACTGTTTCAACCACCGGGCCACTGGTCGGACCGGTGATATAATTAAATAATTAAAATATATATATATATATTAATGATAATTAAAAAAAAAAAATTCTAAGCTAACACATCATAAACACTCTTCTAGTCTAATACTATTCATTTTTAACTTTTAAATATGTATTTCTAACAAAAGTAGTATACAAAACTACAGATAACAATTAATGAAATTATAGATTCATTTCAAATTAGGTGCACAATAATCAATCAAATTATAAATATGGAGTATTTATTAAATAAGACAAAGTAACATACCTTTGTGAAAACTTTGTAATTAGAAGAGCAGCCCTACTTAGAACATTGAAATTAGAACTTGAGTTAAAACTTGAACAAGTGACGCATCTCCTACAAAGAAAGTAGACTTTGGTGAGATTTGTCGTACTTGAACCTTAATAATAAAATTCAAAACACATTGAGAAGGTGGGTGTACCATTTACCTAATAAGTAAGAAGTTGGAAAAATTTTAAAACAAACCTACAGTAATTCATCACACATAATTTTCCAACAAACATAATGGACAAAACAATGGAACTCAGTAAACAAAAGCAGGTCTTACTATTATTTCATGATATGACAAGCTCCAAAAATCCACACAATCCACACACAACAAATTACCATAAGCTGAAACTAATTTGGACCTCAACTCCTTAAGTCATATTAGTTAATAAAATGAACTCTGCACTACCCAGTTGAAAAATACATTGCTTTCTGTGTTCCAATCACTAAGCATAAAGTGGACTGACAAATTAACAATATAAGAAGAATATCAGAACTTAGTACTCAAAATAACAGAGCCAAATCCTGCTTCTGTGAAGTGGGTCCACATTAAGTAAATTTAACATGTCTATCATCCATGAAAAATACACTTAGTTGGCGGATATTAACCATGGCAAGTAGTTTAAGTTCCAATACCCCAGTAGTTCTGAAAGAATAAAACTAAACACAATGTCTCTCTCTACTTTTTTTTGTTTTTCCCTGTTTTTTAGAGATAAGAAATCACCACTAAAATGTTTACCTCTCAACAAAATTTAAAGCACAATAACACAGTACTTCATTTTAATTGATGTCCATATATAAACATAATGTAATTTTGATGAGAAAATCAAAGCAACAAAGTGTGAAACTGTGTAAGATTAAAAAGAAGAAGACAAAAAGATTAAACTTTAAAGTTTAAAGCCCTTACCTGGTAAGTGCTGGCTGCTACAATGGAGAAGAGGGCGTGACTACGTGAGGAAGAACCAAGTCCAAGAGTGAGAGGAGAAGAGCCGAGATGGCGTGACTGCGCGACGCCGTGACTGCGTGAGGGAGGCAGGGAGCTAAGGAACCATGGAAGGGTTCTGAATTTCTGCGTAAGGAAGAACCTAGGGGCTTTTTGCCTTTTTGGATGCATTTGTGATGAATGGACAATAATAGCCTTCAAATTATAAGGGAGTGTGTTTTACAAAATTGGAAAATTGGTAATTTTACTCATTTTTTTAAAACACTTAAAAAACCGTCCAAGTTCACATAAAACGGCCCAGGTCCAACGATTCGCCAAAACCCGCCCAAGTTGACCGATTTCCTGTGGCCTTTTTTATCTAAGCGATCCAATTAACAACCCATCTTGATTCTATGGCCGGTTCACCAATCTGAACGGTTGGGCCGGTTCGGTTTCTAATAACTATGCATAATAGAGTGCGACTCACTATATCAAACTCTTAACTCATATATCCTATTATCTTGATTTTACTTAAAGCTAAAGTGACTTTTAAAAGAGTACCTTTTTGTAAACTCAACTTCACTTTCTCTTGAAATCCCTATCCCTTTACCATCTTATCCATTAAGGCATTTACAAAAACGGAGAAACCTTAAGCGACGAAGGCTAATCCTATCACCATCAAGTCGCACGACAGACTTATACAAGATCTTCTCTACTCCTCTTTCATTTATAATATGTTTTTCCCTTCCTTGAAGATTAGATTCGAACTCAAGAGAATAGGCAAAGATTAACGAAGAATGATGAAGATTTAAAATTGGAAGATGAAGAGGGTTGAGAGAGGAGGAATGATCAATGAGAAGGTGGTTTGAGAGAGGGTAAATGAGGCTGATTAAAGAAGAAGAAAAAATAAAGAATGATCGCATTGCCAGTTGCCTAGCTTCATGAGATCTTGGATGGATGACTAAATTAGTTTTTTGAGTTTTTAACAAATTTTCTAACCCATCCAGTTCATCCAAACCGTGAATAGTTTATGGAAACCGCTGGTTCAAATGGTTTTCATTAAATCGAACGGTTTTTGGATACTACGGTTTTTTTAGGGTTAAACCAACCGAAACTTAGACCAGTCAACGGTTCAACTGGTTCAACCGGCTGGTCCAATCTAGGTTTGAAAACACTGGGCTTTTTGTCAAATATTAATATTTGGGAACTTTTATTCACGTCCGGATTTGCTACCGAGGCAGCAAAATTCAGCAAGTTGTTGAGGATTCGTAGGATGGCAACAAGTCACACGGGGAGCAAAACGAATGGAACAAGTGCTTTTTGTGCTGACAAACGAGCCTTTGACGGCATTAACCTAGGACTTCACCCTCTTCAAAACCCTTTGCTGATTAAGGTGGCATTTGGCCCCCCATCTGGAAGGCTTCAAATGAGTTTTTTTGAGGCAAAAGTCCATTTAAAATATTTAGATGTATTTTGTGGAACTTTTTAAATGAACTTTTACGAGAAGTCAATCATTGAAGAGTCCATTAAGGAGAAGCTACTATAGATAGCTTTTAGAAATCAAATGGACTTTTCAATGAACTTTCCATGCTTTTTTTTATACAAATGGACTTTTAAAATATGCACTTACCAAACACCATCTTTTTCCTAAATCGGCTTTTAAAAAGTTCATCCATGGAATCACTTTTTCGAAAATGACTTTCATTTGTCATATGAGTGACCAAACGCCACTTAAGAGGGCATTTGACGTAGCTTTTGGAAGGCTCCAAATGAACTTCCTAAGCTTAAAAATCATTTTTGGAGAAAAAAATTGAGTTTGGTGAGTTAAAAAAAAAAAGTGTGTTTGGTGAGTTCTTCAAAATGGACTTTTATGAAAAGTCTTTTACTTGGAAGGGGTGGCAAAATGCGACACGACCCGAGAACACGACATGAACCGTACAAGAAGATAGCGGGTTTGGGTTACTCCTAATCGTGTTCGGGTTAGAATGGGTCGACCTGCTTAACCCGTGTAGTTAGGTGTGTCGGTTTCGTATCGACCCGTTGTAGACATCCATTTTTTACCATGGGAAGGGTCATTAATGGTTTCATGTGGTTTAAGGTGAAATAGGGTGTCAAAACCCTAAGTTGTCAGTTTTACCCTTGTGAGCAGTTAAATAGAGGTCATTATCGCATGTAAGTTTTTAGGTCAGATTGAGTCGGTTCTTCTTTCATTTAGTTTTTAGAGAGTCTAGGAACATCCCTGTTAAATTTCAGGGCATTCTGAGCCAGACTTGATAGGAAATAAGGCCTTTTGTGACTAGAAGGACAGTACTGTCCTTTGAATCACAAAAGCTCTGAATGATTGTTGCTCTTGTCCCGAGTGGTCTCGAGGCTTTGGCATAGATATTTAGGGTGTGTTTGGTAGTTAAGTTGATCAGTGGCAAAGTTTGTTGAGCCCCTGGCTCATGTTTGGCTCTTAAAGTTCAAAAAGCCCTTTCAAGCTCAAATTAGGGTTTCGACCGGGAACGACCGGGATTCAATCTTTTTATCAAACCAAAGCCTTCAAAGGCTTCAAAACACTTTCGTAAAAAGTTTTAAAACTTGTTTCAAGAAGAAGAAATGATTTTGAAAGCAATTGGTTAGTAGATTTCAAAACCCTAATTTGGGCCTGCAACAGCTAATTGGTTGAATTTTCCCTAAAACCTTGACTTTGGTCAATGCATTTTCACTTCAAACACTTCTCAAAACATGAAGAATTGAATTACGATGGTTTTGGCGCTTAAATCGTCGAATTTGGACTTGAAACGGGCCAGAAAAGCCGAAAAAAGCAGAAACCGAGTTGAAATGGGCTGAAATGGGCCATATAGGGCAAATTTGGGCTGATGGCTCAATAACCATCCCCCAAGGGACGGCCAACCGTCCCAAGGTGGATGGTCACCCTCGCCCTCGCCCAATAACTGCTAAAAATCAGTGTTTTTTTCTATCTAGGACTCTTCCAAGGCTGCCAAGTGGCTAGCTCGGCCTTGGGGACTTTGGGACGAATTGAAAGACCTTGGAAAGCTAGTTTAGAGCCCTTGGATCATTCCTAAGAGATTCAAACTTAGCCATTGATCAAATTCAAGTCCCTCTATAAATAGAGAGCCCTGAAATCAGTTTTAACACAACTCATAAGGCATTTAAAGAGCCAAACTTAAAGAGTAGAAGCTTAAGGTACTACATTTAGTCCTTTAGCATCCTCAACTATATTTTTGAAGTCTTTGAAGGTTAGAGAAGAAGCTAGGAGCAAAGGGGGAAGGAAGCAAAAAAGGTTAGTATAATTATTGAGTTGGTTTTAAGTTTTCTTGCATACTTCTTCTTCTTCTTATTCTTCTTTTTCTTCTTCTTCTTCATTCTTCTTCTATGTCCATTACCATGTTAGGGATGGGTACCTAAGTTGGGTATTCAAAGGTTAGGAGTAAAAGTTAGTTGCATATAGGGTTAGCATATAGATTTTATGCATTTATGGTTTTTACCCAAGTCTAGTTTGTTTGTTTTGAGTATGCTAAATTAGTGTAGGTTAATAGGAACATGTTTAGGTTGGTTTATATCATTTATTTTTATGTTTAATGCTTGAAATATCATATAAATTGTGGTTGAGGGAACGAGCTGGTCGAGGGAACGAGCTAAGGTAAGTCCCTACCCTTATGTTAAAATTGGTGTTTTTAAGCATGATGCATGATTATTTTGGTATATCATATTAGGTTGCATATTAGGTCATTTACATTTTTTTTATTCATTATTTTCATGGTTTTTAAATCCACTTTTTTATCGCATTTAAATCTGTCCAAGGTTTAAAGTAACCATAAAGTAATTTAAAAATCATTTTTTAGGATCAAAACTAACATAGAAACATGCTTAGGTTCACATAGATAACTTAGATTGCATTTAGGACATTTGTCATGCATTTTTATTGATTATTTATCACATTTTTTTATTTTTCATAAATTCCAGCATGCATTATTTAGTGTTTTAGGTGTTTAAATTAACTTAGGATTAGCTAGAAACCCTAAGATTAGGGGTGTCACTTGACCCAATTAGGACTTTTCTTTGTTGTAAGAATTACAATAGGAATAGAGTTCCATTTTACTTAGGAATCTACTTCGAGAAGGATTCAAAAAGTGATTTTGAAAGAATTCAAAGTGGAATGAAATTTCATCCTTTATGAAAAAGTGTTTTGATCAAATTCAAAATCTTGAAGTTAGAGTCCTAGATAAAATAGAATTCTTTCGATTATGTGGTTCATTACAATAGGAGAATCCTAAGTAATCGAACTACGTGGACTTTGATTCTTATCAAGAAATTGGTAAGGTACGTAGGCAGTCAATAGGGCGCAAGTCCAATCTTAGGTTGACTGTGTGTCTACTAAGGTTTTTAGGTTTTGTTTACTTTTTTATTATTTATTATTATTATATATTATTATTCATATTTTGTTGTTGATTAGATAAATAACATTGTTGTGATAAGATTTTGATAAAGCCCCAACTTAATTAGGAGACCTTTAATTAGGGTGAGGTGGGTGTCTACAAGGAGTTCCTTGGAACCTTCCCACTTCATAACGTAGCCCCCGAATCCAACTTTGATTCGAAGACCATGCTTTTCCAAAATATGGGGTCATTGTTTTATTGAAAATAAAACTCTTTTTTATGGTTTCCTTATTCCTTAAAAATAAGGTGGCAACTCCAAGTTTTTCTCAAACTTTTATCATTTTTCAAAAACCCAATCTTGAGTGGATAATATAGAAGGATAAATGTGGATAATAGAGAAGGATAAATCAAGACGGATAAAGAACATCCACAATCCACAATGATTCAAAAGTGAAACGGCCTCCAAAACCCCTTAGGTCGCTGGTTCACACCCGTGTAACCTGAAATTGACCTGCTGTGACCCGCCTAATATACGGGTCATGTATGTGTCGACCCGACCCATATAACCCGCTTGACCTGTATAACTCATTACCCATTTAGACCCTGTGAACCAGCGACTTGAGGGGTTTTGGAGGCCGTTTCACTTTTGAATCATTGTTGATTGTGAATGATCTTTATCCGACTCGATTTATCCTTCTCTATTATCCACATTTATCCTTCTCTATTATCCACTCAAGATAGGATTTTGAAAAAGGATAAGTGTTTGCAAAAAACTGGGAGTCGCCACCTTATTTTTAAGGAACAAGGAAACCATAAAAAAAAGTTTTATTTTTCAATAAAACAATGACCCCGTATTTTTGAAAAGTATGGTCTTCGAATCAAAGTTAGATTTGGGGGCTAGGTTATGAAGTGGGAAGGTTCCAAAGAATTCCTTGTAGGCACCCACCTCACCTTAATTAAAGGTCTTCTAATTAAATTTGGGCTTTATCAAAATCTTATCATGGCAATCCTAT
>JAESVK010000960.1:892685-963258 GCA_017140935.1 Hamamelis virginiana
CCTATCATAACTAATCAACCACAAAATATGATATATAATACTAGATAATAAATAATAATAATAAAAGAAGAATCAAAATCCTAAAAACCTTAGGAGACATAGAGCCATCCTAAGATTGGACTTGCTCCCTATTGACTGCCTACGTACCTTACCAATTTCTTGATAAGAATCAAAGTCCACGTAGTTCAATTACTTAGGACTCTCCTATTGTAATGAACCACATAATCGAAAGAATTCTATTTTATCTAGGACTCTAACTTCGAGAGTTTGAATTTGATCAAAACACTTTTTCATGAAGGATGAAATTTCATTCCACTTTGAATTCTTTCAAAATCACTTTTTAGAATCCTTCTCGAAGTAGATTCCTAAATAAAATAGAACTCTATTCATATTGTAATTCTTACAACAAAGAAGAGTCCTGAGTGGGGTCAAGTGACCCCCCTAATCCTAGGGTTTCTAGCTAATCCTAGGTTAATCTAAACACCTAAAATACTAAATAATGCGTGCTGGAATTTATGAAAAAATGAAAAAAAGATGTGATAAATAATCAATAGAAATGCATGACAAATGTCCTAAATGCAATCTAAGTTATCTATGTTTACCTAGGCATGTTTCTATGTTAGTTTTGATCCTAAAAATAATTTTTAATCCACTTTAAAGTCACTTTTAAACCTTTGACAGATTTAAATGCATCTTTAAAATGAGATTAAAACTCATGAAAATAAAGAATAAAAAATGTGAGAATGATCTAATATGCAATCTAATATGATATACCAAAATAATCATGCATCATGCTTAAAAATACCAATTTTTTAACATAAGGGAAGGGACTTACCTTAGCTTGTTCCCTCGAACACAATTCATATGATATCTCAAGCATTAAACATAAAAATGAATGATATAAACAAACCTAAACATGTTCCTATTAACCAATACTAATTTAGCATACTCAAAACAAACTAACTGTACTTGATTAAAAACCATAAATGCAGAAAATTTATATGTTAAACTATATGCAACTAACCTTTACTCCTAACCTTTGAATACCCAACTTAGGTACCCATCCCTAACATGGTAATGGACATAGAAGAAGAAGAAGAAGAAGAAGAAGAAGAAGAAGAAAAAGAAAAAGAAGAAAGGGAATAAGTATGCAAAAACTTAAAACAAACTCAATAATTATACTAACCTTTTTTACTTCTTTCTCCCTTGCTCCTAGCTTCTTCTCTAACCTTCAAAGACTTCAAAAATATAGTTGAGGATGCTAAAGGACTAAATGAATGATATAAACAAACCTAAATGTAGTACCTTAAGCTTCTACTCTTCAAGTTTGGCTCTTTAAAATGCCTTATTGTGTCTTTAAAACTGATTTCAGGGCTCTCTATTTATAGAGGGACTTGAATTTGATCAATGGCTCAGTTTGAATCTCTTAGGAATGATCCAAAGGCTCTAAACCAGCCTTCCAAGGTCTTCCAATTCGTCCCAAAGTCCTCAAGGCCGAGCTAGACACTTGGCAAAGTCTCAGAAATCAAAAAGACTGAAAAATAGCAGGTATAGGCTGATTTCTAGGGTGACCATCCACCTTGGGACGCTTGACCGTCCCTTGGGGGGATGGTCATTGAGCCATCAGCCCAAATTTGCCCTATATGGGTCTGTTTAAGCCCGATTCGACCCGATTTCGGCTTTTTTCGACTTTTCGGGCTCGTTTCAAGTCCAAATTCGACGATTCAAGCGCCAAAACAATCGTGATCAACTTAGCTACCAAACATACCTTAAATATCCTTGCCAAAGCCTCGAGACTGTTCGGGACAAGATCTACAGTCATTCAGAGCTTTTGTGATTCAAAGGACAGTACTGCCCTTCAAGTCACAAAAGGCCTTATTTTCTATCAAGCTAGGCTCAGAATGCTATGAAATTTTACAGGGATGTTCCTAGACTCTCTAAAAACTAAATGCAAGAAGAACCGACTCAATCTAACCTAAAAACCTACATGCGATAATGACCTCTATGTAGCTACTCATAAGGGTAAAACTGGCAACTTAGGGTTTTAACACCCTATTTCACCTCTAATCACAGGCAACCATTAGTGACCATACTCATGGTAAAAAATGGATGTCTACAGACCCATTTAAAAAATAATTAATGCTTCGTTTCCTGCTGTGACCTGCCTTTTGTAGACATTTATTTATACTTTTCGAGATATGGCGTCGATTTTAGGTGGAAGACGATATTTTAATTATGATGGTTGTTGTCATAGGAACCATTTTGGGATGCTTATTTTTAAGTTTTATGATTTTAATTTATAATTTCATTTTGGGATGATTTTAATTTATGTAGTATGATTTTCATTTTGGGATGTTTACTTAAACTGCATTGATAAACAAGTAATTTATATGATTTTTGATGTTTAAATATAAGTAAAAAAGTAAGCAGGTTCATTTCAGGTTAATTGGGTTATAATCGTGTTGGGTTGGTAGTGTACTTGTGTTGACTTAAACACGACCTAATTATTAAATGGGTTAATTGGGTTAGGTTCGTGTCAACCCAATTATAAACAGGTCGTGTTCGTGTTTGAATTTCTGACCCAATTAATAAACAGGTTGTGTTTGTGTTGACCCATATGTTCGAATACATGCTTCTCAACACGACACGAACCCATCTCGTTTACACGAATTGTCACCCCTACTTGGAAGTCCATTTGAGAGAAGTAAAGAAAGTTCTTTTGAAAACCCATATTTGTAGGAAGAATATCTCCTATACTTTTTTTATATATATACAAAATGACTTTTAAAATATGCATTTGTCAAACACTATTTTTTATTATTATCTAAATGACTTGTTAAAAAGTCCATCATAGGAATCACTTCTTCAAAAATGACTTCAATTTGTAGGGAACTGTGCCAAACACCACCTAATAAAGTCTCCCAAAATCGTCCTATTTCAATTCGTTGAGAAGCTTTAGCATAAATCGCAGAGAATGTTACTTCAATGCCGCAATGGCAAGCTTTTGCTCTTATGCTCTTGTTTTTTTGTGGAGAACGTACCTTAAAAACAATAACAAAAAATATATATCTCCCATGTAATTTAAGTACTTCGAATTCAATTTTAGGGTAGGTTTAGTCATACCGATATAGTATTCATAATAATATGTGACTTCGGCCATGACACGGATGATCCAATAGTTGCTCTAAGAGTGGTCGTATCCTGAGTAGGGAATGGGAAATGTAGACTACTATATCCTTGCTTTTCTAATCCAACAACGGAGACCCATGCATTGCCCTCACCTATTTCAACACCATGAAGTATTCGTCCATCGGGCAAATTCCCCATTGCAACAATATAGTCAGTAGACCCCAAAGCAAGTAGACAAGATTTTAGATCCTAAGTTCATGTAGATGAACACTTTGATTGTTATACTTAACATAAAAAATATATCGTATACCACAATTAAAAAAAAAAACATATTACTCACATTATGCAATTGTCGGTCTGGCGATGATGGCGACAATCCTGCCACTGCCTCTTTCCTATTTCCCCTGGTTATATCGACCTACAATGAATAAGTATAAGCATAATAAACGAAATAAAGACAAATTATGTGTAGATATGTAATAACACTACATAATATGAAAATCAACACCATCGGTAACGGTGGCCCACGGGACGGACACTCGAATTCTAGCGAATTCAGATCAAGTGTTAATGCAATATATTTTGCATTATTGAAACTGATTATCTTTGATGCATTCAGTTGTGTTGTGACAAATTCCAGAACATTTCTACTGAGCCTTTGAAGTTCACCCGCAAGTATCTCATACACTGTGCATTTCAATAAATATATTATTTGTAGGAACAGAGGCATGTCTTGTTTGTCTTGAGACCTTGAAATATACACTGGGTGTGACATCCATCCCATGACCTCGTACCTCCTACCTCGTCCGCAGTGTTCTAAAGTGCCCAACGCCTGCGTCAACATATAATTGCTCCCATTCACTTTCAATGTCCCTTCCTGAACTCGGTAAGCTACCTCATCCTGCAATAGTGAATCTTTATGTAAAAGTATTCATATGTGGTATAATTAAACCACATCAATATCAATGGGAGAAACTTACAATTTTATCGGCTTGTTCCTTTACTGACTCATTTAAGTATTCGCCATCTTTACAACGTCCCTTCTTCCATAACTCATGTCTCGAGATTGGATCATGTGAGCATTTCTTTGCTTGCTAGTTTAAAAATATTAGTTGAATTAAGTTGTGCCTATATTTGCTTGTTATTAATTTTTAAAACTCATTTAAATACACACTCACCAACTCTTTTTCCAATCCAGTAAATTCCTTTCTCGACATTTTGTGAGGGTATTTATTCTTCCTTTGTGTTTCTTGTGTTTTTTTACAAACAACCTAAAAAAACCATTACAATAAAGTAATTTAATAAAAAAATAGGAAAAAATATATTATAGCATTTGAACTTTTGGTTAAGATGTTCATATAAGTATACCTCCCAATCGGGACTAGTTCGCTCCATAACAAAATATGTCCACTGTTCTAATGTGATTGTTGTATATTTAGGCAGTGGCTTAGCTATCTTATGCAAAGAATTCAAGTTAGGCAAAATATATCTTGAGTACATGTTATTTTTCCATTTACGTAACCGGTTGGTTACCCGTCTTAACATATTTTCCTGCTAGTTTTGTGTCTTCCCGCAGTAAAAATTCTTCTATGATGGAAACAACAAAGAATTAAAAGAATCACCATAATGCAAACTTATATTGAATTGCTAACTAATATTGATTATGTACCTCTATGTCCATTAAAATTTTATTCTTCACAATTTTATCTAATTAGACACATTGCAGGTGTTGATAGGGATGTAGGAACGACATAATCTTCCATAATCACTACTAGACAAAGGCCTCGTAGGTCCACATGGTTGGCCCTTTACATTGAGCTCAATTTTGATTTTTTAATTCTTCTTCCTTTTGACTTTGCGCCGCTCAGTGTGAGTTTTGTTGGCCTTCATTTAGTATTTTTTTTTTTACTTGTGGGGTGTAAGCATTCCACATCATCCTCATCTGTGCTATCGATATGTCGATCCATGCAACCCGTCCAAGATACGTAAAAACCAATAATAATGTCATTACAATGGACATATCTCTGTTATCAATACAAATATACACATCATTATCGCACAAACATGAATTAAAAAACAAAAACCAAAAAAAGTAAACTAACCTTAGACACAATATCATTTCAAAGTGACAAAAACAAAAGCACACAATTATCATTTCCTAGAGTAACAATTACAATATTCCAACTAAGATGGACACAATATAGAAAGGTACATAGAGATTCATGTAAATGTAATTAGACATATAGGTAGAGAAAGATAGAGAGTTATTGCAATAGCACCCAACATATTACTCCTTAGCCCAATTTCCACCAACTTCATTTTGATCGCATACAAGCTCAATCTCTTCATTCACATCAAATGCTAAACCACCATCGGTCAGAATATCATTAACTCGAATTTGTTCTACACAACCATCACTGAGATCATTTCCATCAACTAGGTCTTTGTATTCCCTTGTTGGTGCAGTTGGAGCAACCTACCATTGTGAATTAAGTTGGTTTTCTACATAAAAAACTTGCGTAGTTTGAGACGCCAAGATAAACAAATCATTTCTATGACCAATCCTACTAAGCTGAACTAGTGTGAACCTAAAGTCATCCACTTTTTTTCCACAATTGATGTCGACCCAATCACATTTGAATATTGGAACATTGAACATATGATAATTTAGCAGCCATATTTCGGTGATAACACCATTGTAACATGTAAAACCAAAAATAGGATTCTTATCCTTGGCACTAGAAAAATGCATTGAGTCTGCAACTAAGTTCACTCCATTATTCTGGTTGACACGTAATTTATCATGATTCTTAGTGTGCTAGCAACAATTGTTTATGATATAACCTGACACTTTTATCACTTCACGTAACGGTTCATGCTCTATCCACTCTAAGGTATGAGATATTGCACTAGTTCCACCTAAATTGTCTTCAATCTGTGCAAAGTTCAAGTGTTAGTTATATATAAGGATATATTTGAAAAATTGAATAGTGTTTGCATTATCAAACAACCTTCTTACAAAACCAATAACTGAATGTGCGATTGTGTTCGTCTTGCAACCACTTCTCTCGTTTAGCTTTTTTAGGATATAGTTGCCTTAAATACGCCATGTGTTCCCTAAAAAACATATATAAGCAAATATACAATAAGTTAATTAATGTGCATTTACGAAAATATATATTTAAGATAATAACTTTACTACATAATAAAGTTTATAATTGTTCTCACTCAACATATGGTTGAACTACAGTTGTGTTCGCCAACACATAACGATGTGCCTGTTCCAAAAGTTCTTTGTCCATTATAACAAGTTCTCCCCCATGGTAAAGCCTTTCCTGTTGCAAATTCCCCTCCCAATACATTTCTGTTTGACAAAATTCCAACATGATCGACGTCTGATAAGTAGTCAGAGCAGAATTCGACTGCTTCTTATGCAATATAGCATTCTGCCATACACCCTTATGGACGATTACGATTGTGGACATATCTCTTCAACACTTTCATGAACCTCTCAAATGGGTAAATCTATCAAAAATGTATTGGACCACACAATTGAACCTCTCAAATCAAATGAACTGTTAGATGGATCATTATGTCAGAAAAAGGGGGGAAAAAATTTCTCAAGCATACATAATCTCAATAAGTTGCCTATGAATGTTTTTTAACATCTCAACATCCACAACTTTACTACACAAGTTACAAAAGAAGAAACAAAATATTATAATTGCATATCTCACATGCTCAGGCAACATAGACTGTATTGCCATGGGAAGTAGTTGTTGCATCAAAATGTGACAGTCATGAGACTCAAAACCAATCAGTTTTAGTTCTTGCATGGAGACAATATTCCTAAAGGTTGCAGAATATCCTTCTGGGACCTTCAGTTCAGACAAAATCTTACACAAAATTTGTTTTCCTAGCCTAGATAGTGTATAGCAAGCTACAGGCAAGTATGCGCGTTGATTTTTTAATCTCTGTGGCTAAATCATCCCATGAACCCATTGCCACCGAATCACACACATTTTTCTCAATGTGCATAACATCCAAGTTATGACGAACATGCATCTTTTTCTAGTATTCGAGCTGAAAATGAATCAAATTTTTTTTCCAAGATTTTGGAGTGGCATCATCTAAAGCTTCATGTTTTTGCTTCCCTTTCCTGTTCCCCTATTTTGTTACAATCTCTTCAACCCTTTCCAAGATTTCCTCCCCACTTAAAGATAGTGAAGTTGTCATACACTCTTGAGTACCATCAAATGCTCTTTATTTATTTATGAAACGAATGATTAATGGCTAGGAATTTCCTGTGACCATCATATACTATCTTGTTACAATGAACCAAGTGTCTCGAGCATATATCTTCGCCACAAATTGGGCAAGCCTTATAGCCCTTAATAGTATACCTGCTGAAGTTGTCGTAAGCTGGGAAGTCGTTTATTATCCATAATAGTATAGCCCTAAAATTTAAAACTGTTGTCGGTACGCATCGTAGACTTCAATGCCTTCCTCCCACAGTAGCATCAAATCATCAATCAGTGACGCCAAGTAAGCATCGATATCATTACCTGGCTGTTTTGGCTGTTTTGGGCGAGATATCAACAATAATAGCATCATAAATCTTCTATTCATACACAACCAAGGTGGAAGGTTATAAGTGACGAGTATAATAGGCCAGGAACTATAAGTACTGTTATAAGTACTATGTGGATTTATACCATCCGCATGCAAAGCCAATTGCAGATTTCTTGGTTCTCCACCAAAATCTTGCCACAATTAGTCCACCAGTTTCCACGAGGCTGAGTCGACCGAGTGTCTAAGTTGATCATCTATCTTCCTTTTTCTAGTGGTGTCACACGAAGTCCTTTGCTACTTGTGTGGTTTGAAACATCCTCCGGAACCTCGGTATGGGAGGGAAGTACTACAAAAATTTTGCAGGACCCCTTTCCATTTTTTAGTAGGATGTTTATCCTCCATCCACCTAGACGTACAACATGTCGGATATTCAATTGTATCTGCATACTCCTTTCCGTAAAGAATACAATCGTTATGACATGTATGTATTTTCTCATAATCTAATTCCTATGCAATCAATTTCTTCTTCGCATCGGGTGTAGACAAGGGCAACTCATTTTTTTTCCGGTAATATGTCACCCATTAGTGTCAACAACACTGTAAAACCTTTGTCTGAAAACTCATTACTGACCTTCACCCTGTAGAGCTTGGCAATTGTCAATATCTTTGCAAATTTCGTGCATCCAGGGTATAATAGTTTCTCAGCATCCTCAAGCAATTTCTTAAACGCGTGAGGATCACTTGTGTAGTGCTCCTGTGCAGCTCTAACCATTTCTACTGTGGTATATATCTTCGATTAGAAATGATTCAAACCGATAACTATCGTCATCATCAACATCTCTACGGGCTGTTGCATTGGTAGGCACTTCCTTCTCATGCCATATCTATGTGTTGTACCTTTGATCGAATCCATTTATGAATAAATGATCCCTTACATCTTCAGTAGGTAAACACTTATGATTAACACATAATGTACAGGGACGTCGTATGACACTCATTCATCGCATGTAGTATTGCGAATCTCAAAAAGTCTTCATCCCCATAGTCATATTTTCGTGTTATCCTTTCCATGGATATCCAAGATTTATCCATTTTGTGTTGTGTTAGGTTTAGTGTATGAGTGTTGGGTTGTTTCATTTCAAAACTTGGTTTGGGATTGTACATTTATAGATGTGTACTGATGATCACAAGTAAAGCCGTACTAAAATGCTCCTATTTCTCCATGGATTAGGATGGTAAGTGACCTAGTGACCTAAGGATTGAACCTAGGAGGTTAGAATTCATTATATTCCTTTTAAAGATGTGAATTTGGAAGTCTATGAATACTTGGATCGATCCAAGTTTGACCTGGATCGATCCTATGTTAACATCATCTCAATCCTTATTTGTAAATTGAAAAATTGGCCAAGCTGGATCGATCCAAGCCTTGGCTGGATCGATCCAATTTCGAGTTAAACTCAACTACAGAAGCCTGGTTTTTGGTCAATTCAATTTGGATCGATCCAAGTCTTGGCTGGATCGATCCAAGTTCGTGCAAACCCTAATTTTGTCTACTTTTTACCCTGTTTTCTGATTGGTCACTCATCACACTATATAAGGATTAGGTTACTCGAGATTCCTGTGACCTCAGCCGCCAGAGAACATTTCTATTCTTAGACCTATCTTGGTTCTTCACTTGTGGGCTGTTGTTCTTCCTTTCCTAATTGAGATTGAGCTTAAATATTCATTGTTTGATCATGGACTTTTCTCATAATGGATTAGAAACCTTGGAAACCAAACTTACATGCATCTTGTGAGAATCTTCTGTGAAGATAGGATCATTCTCATGGCTCTTGGATGAAGACATCAAGAGTGAGACTACTTGGGTAGTTGGTGAGCAAGCTTTTAAGAAGGAGGACTCAATGGACTGAGTTGATGAGATCTTAGTACACTAGGCCATGGGTTGGTGAGATAGAGTGTATGGTATAATCTCTGTAACTCTTCTTTCATAGTGGATTGCTCTTGTTCTCCCGTGGTTTTCTCTCGAAAGGGTTTCCACGTATATCGTGTGTTCATTTAATACTTGTTGATGTGATTTCTAATTATCAAGAAGGATGGAATGATTCTTGTGTTCATGTATCCCTCTTGATAGTTGATTTATCTTGTGTTTTCCATCTACATGTTATTTGATATTCATATTCAATTCAAAACATGATTGTTGAGTGTGGTTGATTTATCCAATACTTGTTACTTGAATTTAAAAGAGATGAAATTCTTGTGATCTAGTTGGGATTAGGTTTTTCATGATGTATGGTAAATATCCTAAAATTCAAAACATATAAAGAACCTATAAGTCATTTCATAATTAAGTAGGTTTTTTAGCATGCATGTTCGAAAAAAGTTTACATTAATTATAAAAAGAACCCAAGTTATTCTACTGTTACAAAACAAAGAAGTAAACATTAGTAGTTCTAAATTATTTTTTTCCATCTTTTTTTAAAGAGAACATGCATTAAGGGACATTTTGATGTGAGAGAAGAGCATATCATATGGCATTTGAAGTCGTTAAATTTAGGTGCAGGTAGATTATGATAAATGTAAAATGTTAAAAAATAAATAAAGAAAAAGATAAAAGATAAAAGGTAATTGTAGACATCCATTTTTGGCCATTAGTATGGTCATGAATGGTTGCCTGTGTTTAGAGATGAAATAAGGTGTCAAAACCCTAAGTTGACAATTTTACCCTTATGAGTAGCTAGATAGAGGTCATTATTGCATGTAGGTTTTTAGGTTAGATCGAGTCGGTTCTTTTTGCATTTAGTTTTTAGAGAGTCTAGGAGTATCCCTGTAAAGTTTCATGGCATTCTGAGCCAGGCTTGAAAGAAAATAAGGTCTTTTGTGACTTGAAGGACGGTATTGTCCTTTGAATCACAGAAGCTCTGAATAACTGTTGATCTTGTCTCGAATTGTCCCGAGACTTTGGCATGGATATTTAGGATGTGTTTAGTAGCTAAGTTGATCAATGGTAAGGCCTGTTAAGCCTCCTAGCTCATGATTGTCTCTCAAGGCTCAAAAGGCCATTTCAAGTTAAAATTAGGGTTTTGGCCGGGAACGACCGGGATTCGATCTTTTTATCAAACCAAAGCCTTCAAAGGCTTCAAAAAACTTTCTTAAAATGTTTCAAAACTTGTTTCGAGAAGAAGAAATGATTTCGAGAGCGATTGGTTGGCAGATTTCAAAACCCTAATTTGGGCCCGGTAGGCCCTAAACAGCTAATCGATCGACTTTTCCCTAAAAATTTGACCTCGGTCAATGCATTTTCACTTCAAACACTTCTTAAAACATGGAGAATCGAATCACGATCGTTTCGGCACTTGAATCGTCGAATTTGGACTTAAAAAGGGCCCGAAAAGCCCAAATTTGCCTATTTTCAGTGTTTTTTCTCAGTCAGGAATCTTCTAGTACTTGGACTCTTCTAGTACTTGCCATGTGTCCAATTCAGCCTTGGGGACTTTGGGATGGACTCTAACACATTGGAAGGCTGGTTTAGAGCCCTTGGATCATTCCTAAGGGATTCAAACTCAACCATTGATCAATTTGAGGCTTCCCTATAAATAGAGAGCCCTGAAATCAGTTTTAACACACAATTAATTGGCTTTAGAGAGCTAGCTTGGAGAGTAGAGGCTTGAGTATTGCACAAGCTTCCCCCATAGCACTCTTAGCTATATTCTTGAAGTCCTTGGAGTTTGAAGAAAAGGCTTGGAGCAAGAGGAAAGAAGCAAAAGAGGTTAGTAGTTGTTTAAAGTTTTTGCATTCTTTTTTTTCTTCTTCTTCTTCTCATCTTCTGTGTCCATGTTGTGTTAGGGATGAGTGTTTAGGTTATGTTTTCATATTTTTTAGTATGCATGATAGGTTAATTTATTTATTAGTATGCATAATAGGGATTAGTTTTAGGATTTGTTATATAATAATGCATGATTAGGATAGAAGTTTTGGCATATCTTTTTTTCTTTTTTTTTTCTTCTATGATTATGGATTAGGTGTTTTATATGTTAGTATGCATGATAGGAATTATTTTATAGGAATGCATGTTTTAGTCTCTTAGGTTAGTAATCATGTTAGGATGTTAGGTTATTCAAGTTTAGCAATTATATTATCATGGTTAGTTTCATCATTTGGAGTGGTTAGGTATGATTGATATATGAATTGTGTTCGAGGGAGCATGCAAAGGTAAGTCCCTTCCCTTGTGATTAAATAGACTATGTGAAGTATGATTATGATGCTATGTCTTGATGATAATTTTAATATGCATACTAGGTTGCATTTTGTGCATTTTTCACCCTCTTTTATTCATTATTTTAGGGTTTTCATCTATATTTAAAATCACTTTTTAAATCTGTCCAAGGTCTAAAAGTGGCTTTAAAGTGGATTAAAACTCAATTTTTAGGTCCAAACTAACATAGAAACATGCCTAGGTTCACATAGACAACTTAGATTGCATTTAGGACATTTTTCATGCATTGTTTGCATCCTTTGTTGCATTTTTTATGCATTTTCCAGAAATTCCAGCATGCATATAATTAGTATTTTAGGTATTTAGACTAACTTAAGACTAGCTAGGAACCCTAGGATTAGGGGGGTCACTTGACCTCGCTTAGGACTGTCCTATGTTGTAAGAATTATAGTAGCAATCGAGTTTTATTTAGTTTAGGAGTCTACTTCGAGAACAACTCCAAATAAAGTGATTTTGAAAGTGTTTAAAATGGAATGAAATTCCATCTTTTATGCAAAGAAAAATGTTTCAATCAAACCCAAACTCTCGAAGCTAGAGTCCTAGATAAGATATAATCCTTTTTGCTATATAGTTCATTACAATAGGAGAGTCCTAAGTAATCGAACTACGTGGACTTTGATCTTTATCAAGAAATTGGTAAGGTACGTAGGCAGTCAATAGGTCGCAAGTCCAATCTTAGGTTAACTTTGAGTCTCCTAAGGTCTTTAGGATTGTGTATACTTTTGTACTATTTATTATTATTATTATATATTATTATTCATATTTTATGGTTGATTAGATAAATATCATTGTTGTGATAAGATTTTGATAAAGCCCAAACTTAATTAGGAGACCTTTAATTAGGGCGAGGTGGGTGCCTACAAGGAGTTCCTTGGAACCTTCCCACTTCGTAACCTAGCCCCCGAATCCAACTTTGATTCAAAGACCATGCTTTTCCAAAATATGGGGTCAGTGTTTTGTTGAAAATAAAACTCTTTTTATGGTTTCCTTGTTCCCTAAAAATAAGGTGGCGACTCCCAGTTTTTTATAAACTCTTATCCTTTTTCAAAACCCAATCTTGAGTGGATAATAGAGAATGATAAATCGAGACGGATAAAGATCATCCACAATCCACTCAAAACCTCAAAGTGAACGAGAGGCCTCCCGATCCCTCAGGATATTCAGGTTGGCTGGTTCACAGTAATTGATCAAGAATAACATATCATGTAAAATTTTAAGTAATAATCAATACCTATGCTTACACCTCATTTTTAAAACATTACTTATGGTAAATATTTTGATGATCCATCCTTATAAATTCGATACCTTTCTTATGCATTTCTGTTCACCCTAAAAAAAATTTCTATGGTCTCTAGGTATGAGCACTTCGGCCTGGCAGTTTATCACGCGGGCGTGCGAACTGCAATAAAGGCGGTTGCAGGTTCTGGGGTCTTTGAGTGCAAAGACGTGTGTGCCTTGAAGTGTGAGAATGCAATGGAAATGAAGGAATTCAAACAAAAATACAAATCACAAGAAACATACCATTGTTGGCCTCGTAAGCTCCTTTGATTAATATCCTTGCAAATGATGAAAATCTGAAATGAATCCGGATTGAGTACAACTTGATCACGAAAATAAAAAGCTATTAAGCTAGGAAAGTAAATTGACTGAAAGCAAGTAAGAGACGAAAAGTAAAGAATAAAAATAGTATAATATTTGAGGTTGAGTGATTGTCCCCATTGATTGTTTCCTTCCTTTGCTTTTATAGGATGAAAGTTTCGGTCGGTTGGATTACGAGTGTCTCCCCACGTTCTAACCCATTATCCACTATTTCCTCAAGCTATATCTCCATTTTCCCACGTTTTGGTAGTTAGGATTTACTGGGTCTTCTTCAGATGCTGACACGTGTCAAACCATGACCTTCCACCAAGCTGTCTTTTCTCCTTGAAGATAGGGAATGGTTGTTTGACCGATATTTGTGGATGGTCGAAACTCTGTTTGATCGTTTCTTCAGATAGCCGATTCTTAGTAGGTCGATTTATATTTTCCTCACAGCCGAAATTTTTTTCATTCAATTTTTAGCTTAAACTAAATCTAGGACTGCCCTCAATCCTTTTGGCTGATTTCTTCAGAGTGGCCGATGATCTTCTTGGCCAATTCATATTTTTTATGGCTAAAGTTCATTCTCTTTAAATTCAATTATGAACTCTTCTTTTATAGCTCGCCCAAAACTTATGGCCGATTTTTTGGTGTGTCAACATTTGCCCCCAACATCCTTTTGAATTTTAGTGAATTCATTAGGATGTTGCTTTTATTAGCTGAAAAAAATCGGCCAGAACACTGATTATTGTCTTCCTTCATTAGTTTCTAGGTGTGGCCACGTGTTTATTTTTAATTCGCTGTCTTTAAAGCTGCTTGTACCTGCATTGAGCTTTTGGCTGCACTTGTTGCTGAAAGAAGTCTTTTCGAATTCTAACTCATTATTAGTCCGTTTTCCAAGGGTTTTAATCATTCAAAACCCTTATCTCTCCCATTCTTCTCTATACTCCTCTGAGTTCCCGAAACCCATTTTATGGTCGGAGTTCTTTTCGCCGTTTGGTGCAATTTCCCGGCGTCATTTCTTCAATAGGCTATCTCTCTTTTACTTTTGTTCTTTCCCTGGCTATTCTGCCGTTCTTTTGTTCGGAGCGAGCTTTTCTCCATTGCAGCCTATAACGAGGAGCAGACGAGTCTTCTTAACCGTGTTAAGTTACTCTGGGAGGGCAAGCGTGAGGTGATAGATTCTCAGGTATACTTTCCGGAACTCCTCTTTTACTTTAGGCCCTAGGGTAGTTGACTTATCTTAACTCCCCGATTTTCCTTCTAGCTTCCCCAAACAAAAATCTGAGTTATTCCTTTTTGAAAAACCTGATTTGTTTATTCCGTTGAGAAAAAACTCTAAAGCCTGGCCATCTTGTTCTGTTGGGTGGAGTAAATGGTTTGACCGTATTTCGCCTCAAAAAGAACAAGAATGGAAAAGAATGGGGATTTATGAAATTTTGCTCTTTTCTCGTTTTGATATTCCCCAAAATCGGCCTCTTTTATCTGCTGCTCTTAGTTTTTGGTCGATTTCGACTAATTCTCTTCACGTGAATGACGGAATGATGTCCCCCACTCTCTTGCTGCTTTTTTCGGCCTTTGGCCGCATGGTGTTGAGGTAAATAGTAACACTCCATCAATTGAGCTCAATTTTAGTCTCAATTTTTCAAGAAAAGAATCTGCTTACTCGGCCTTCCTCAAAAAATTTGGTCAAGAGACCAGTTCTGAAATTTCTGAGGTCGAATATGTGGCATTTTTCTCTTCTGGATTTGTAAATTTCTTCTCTGTACCCCGTCACATCAGGCTTCGAAGTCTGAACTTAAGCTAGCTGTGTACCTTAGTCGAGGGGTCAAAGTTGCTCTAGGCCCGATTGTCTTGGCTAGTCTTTATCGTGATTTAACCAATTTGATCATTTCCAATTTCAGCTCTTGGGGAGGCCCCCTTTGGATTTTCCAGATTTGGCTTCATGTTTATTTTCCAAGTGTAAGTCCGAATTTTCCAAATCGGTCTTCACTTCCTTGTCTTGGCCTCAAATTCTCTATTTTTGATTCGGCCGATTCAGCGTTTTCTTTTAGCCATTGCTGTAGATATTTTTTTCAATTACTCTGGTCGAGATCATTTCTATTTGTATGAAGACCATGATTCCATTCCTTCCTAGGTGGTAGAGGTTTTGAAATTTGAAAGCTCGGCCAAACAACTTGAGTACACCTGGGGTAGTTTTCTCACGGCCCGTGATCTGCACTTTAAATTTATGATTGATAAAAAATCGGCCAAGAATAGGTGTGGGGTAGAGATTTACAACCCTCATTTCTTGGCCCGTCAATTCGGCCTTATCCAGTCTATTCCTTTCCCTATAGTCTTTTCGGTCAATGAAAATTTTTGTGACCGAGTTATTATTTCTGAGGAGAGTGTGGTAGAAGAAGTTGAAACCATTTATGAGTTTTTGAGACCCAAGAAAAGCATTCCCCCCTTTCAAATATGTGATCAATCTGTTCCCGAATTTGTTTCCTTTTGGGGACAATATGTCAGCCGCATTCGGTCGAACGATGAGTTTGCCCGATTTCTCCATACTAACAGCGGAGATGGCAGCTCGTCTGAGACCGAGACTAATGTTTCGAGTACTGATAATGTCACTTCTCTACAGCATGCAGGGTCGAAGAAGCGTAAAGGTATTCCTTTAAACCGAATTGATGATTACGAGTCGGTCATGGCTTTTGAGAAATTTTATGGTGTGAAATGGGTTTACACGAGATTGGCCGAAACTCAGAACAGAGTTCATGAATTTGAATTGAATTTGAAAATGCAACGGCGTGAAGAATTTGTTAAAAAACAACTTTCAAAACATGGCCGTTTTGACAAAATTAATTTTCAGCAGTTTTACCAATCTTTTGACAATTGGTTAATGAGACATCGGCCACTCGTTCCAATGACCAAATATGGAATTGCCAATTTTATTTCTTATGATCGACCAACTTGGCCGTATAATATTACTTGTACCGGTATCTATGCCAGTGATGAGGGATTTCGACCATATAAAGATCTTTTTACCCCATCATCACCCATAAAAGAAAAGCCAGGTATGAGTTTTAATTTGAAAGTTTTGATTTCTCTGGCCGACTTTAACTATATTTTCATGGTGTAGCTGAGGCTATTGATCCTCTTGACAAACCGTAAGAACAATTGCCAATTCTGGTCGATGATGATGAGGATTTAGAAGATGGGGAAGAAGAGGAAGTGAAAGAGAGAGAATGAGGAGAAAAAAAGAAAGGCAAAAATTCAGACAGCTGGCAATAAGAGGAAAATGCGGCCGTCTGCAAAGGATGTTCCTAACCCTAAAGTGAAGGGTAAAGGCCCCAGTGGCCGAACAAGAAGTCAGCAAGCTGCTACTGCGGCTAGTACATTGCTTGCCTTTTTATCGGTCACCAAAAGTTCAGCTACTCCCCAAGGCTCTCCATCAGTTGCTACTGGTTCAACCATGAAGGTCCCCTTAAAAGGCAAAGAGAAGGCGTCTTCCCAACCTGATTTCCAGATTTCTTCTCGGTCAAAGTCTGGTACCCCTGCCTCAACTCAACCGAAAACCATCCCTCCTTTAGATGCTGCCGGCATACTGGCTAGAGTTTGAGCCCTTTTGGAAAAGCCGTTTGGTAATTATTGTTTTAGACCGATTTGTTTCATTCTGAATTCGCTTCTTGGAAATATGATATATGGTTCTTTTCGGTCATTTACAGGTGGTTCGACTTTTCAATCGGTCATTCCTAAATCGGCCGATTTCGGCAAAAGCCGTGAATTTTTGAGGTCGATCGTCACTTAGTCTATATCCGATGTTCTTCCCAAAAAGGTGCAGATTAAGGAGGCCGTGGATACCCTCTTGGTCGATCCTGAAATCACTCCCGGGGTCTCTGCTTGCCTTCAGAATCTTAAGGCTGGGGTTGATTCACTTTTCCTCGAATTCGAGGTTGCTCAAAATGAATCAAATATTGGTCGAAAGTTTCTGGAGGAAGTAAATCAAACGAAGACTAACTTGGAGGCCGAGATGGCTGAGGCTGATGCGTTGCAGATGACGTTGGCCGAAGGAGAAGAAGGGATCGTTGAGCTTGAGCGTTAGCGAGCTGATCTTCAAAGACAAGTAAAAGTGACTCGAGCGTCGATTAAAGAGATGAAAGAGTTAAAGAGGCAAACTGAAACTCAAATTCAGAAATCGATCGCTGCGACACTGAAGTTGTCTAATCGGTATAAGAGTCAGGGGCTGCAGGTTGAGGCCATGAAGTTCAAGCAGCAGAGAGCCGAGGTTAAAATGGTTGAGAATGAGGCAAGCTGGAACCTTTTAAAACAGTCTTTGCAACCGATCCCCCAAACGGTGGTTGATGTTGCGGAGGCTTGCCCTAAAAGTGTGGTAACAGCTACCGAATTATCATCAGCTGCAACTGGCCCTTCCTCAACACCTGAAGAAAAATCTCTTCTGCCACCTCCAGCTTAAAAGGTATATCAGACCACTTAGCAACAGTCCTATGAACATTTTAAACAATACTTGGTTGACACTTGCAATTTTGGCTATCGTGTCGTCGTACATTCATACTCTTTTGTTGTTTCATGGTACATACTTCCTTTCTCCTTCCCTTTCTCTGCATATCACAGCTTAGATGTTTTTGATTCGATTGTAAGACTGATTTACTTATCCATGCTGCTTGGATTTTGACTAATGCTACTTTGTTTGTAATAATTTTTATTCGGCTGGGAGACCGTTATTCTGCTCTTGTCAATGAAAATATTATTCGGTCACCAAGCCGTCGTTTTGAATATTATAGAAGTATTATTCGGCCAGTAAGCCGTTATTGGATTTTTATTGGTGAAGATATTATTCGGCCAATGGGCCGTTGTTTAAATTTTGTCGACTGCCATCCTTGTAAAACTCTTCCCATATTGTGGGCCTGTATCTTTTGAGAAAACGGCCGTTAATAGATCGGTCGTGCACTTGGCCCTCCAAATCTTGTAGGAGATATGCACCTCCTTTTAAAACTTTAAAAATTTTAAAAAGGCCTTCCCAATTAGGAGACTATTTTCCTAATATAGGGTCTTTTAGGCCTAGGGGCAATATGGTTTTCCATACTAGATCTCATTCTTTGAAAGACTTCGGTCTTACCTTCTTATTGTAGGCTTTCTCTACTTTCCTTTTTTGAGCTTGTAAATGATCTAGAGCCGACAACCTTATTTCATCGAGTTCTTCAAGTTCGCTCATCACAGCGTCAATATAATCCTGAGGATCTAACTTATTCTGTTCGGCCACTCTCATGGATTTGACCGTAATTTCCATTGGCAGAACGGCGTCATGGCCATAAGTTAAGGCAAACAGGGTTATTCTCGTTCCTCCTCTTTTAGAATTGCTATAGGCCCATAATGTTTCTAAGAGTATTTCATGCCATACTCTAGGATTATTTTCCACCGCTTTTTCTATATTCGCCTTAAGGATTTTGTTGGTGGCTTCGGCCTGACTGTTTGCTTGTGCGTAGTAAGGGGTAGAGTGGATTATTCTGAAACCGTATTCGGCCGCGAAAGCTTTAACGTCACTTCCTGTAAAAATGGACCCCTGATCGGCCGTAATAGTCTGGGGTAGGCCGAAACAATGAATGATATTTTCTTTTATGCATTTAATTACATCGGCCTGGGTGACCGTTTTCATTGGAATGGCTTCGACCCATTTCGTAAAATAGTCGGTAGCCACTAGAATAAAAGCATGTTTTTTAGATGAAAGAGGGTAGATTTTTCCAATTATATCCATCGCCCATCCTCTGAATGGCCAGGGCTTTACAATTGGGTGGAGAGGCACAGCGAGTGTATGTTGTACTGGCCCATGTACCTGACAAGCTCGGCATCCTTTCGCATATTGAATGCAATCTTGGAAAGATTTTGGCCAATAGTAACCATAACGGCGTATCAACCATCTCATTTTTATCCCGACTTGGTGAGCCCCAAAAATCCCTTCATGAACTTCGGCCATAACCTTCATTGCTTCCTCCTGAGGAATACAAAGGAACAGTAGACCATCTGGACTTCGTTTATATAGCTCTTCATTCAGAAGGACAAAACCCATAGCTCTTTTTTTTAGGCCTAAATCGGCTTTAGGATCTGGCTCTTTTAGATAATTAACGATAAGAATTCTCCAATCTTTTCTTTTCATCATAAGTGTTGCTACTTCATGTCCGTTTTCATCTAGAATCGATGATTCGGCCAATCTTTCAATAGTTATGGTTCTCTTGAAAACGCCAACGGGAATTTTCAAACCAGAGGCAATCTGGGCTAGCTCGTTGGCCTCTTGATTGTCGATCCTTGGTATATGAATTAGTTCAACCTCATCAAAACGGCCGAGAAATTCTTTAGCCGTGTCGTAATATTTTATCAAAGATTCGCTTTGGCACCTATATTCTCCATTCAGGTGCTTAATTACCAATTGAGAATCTCCTTTAATCTTCACGGCCTGGACCTTCAGTTCAAGCAAAACTTTTAGGCCGATAATTAAAGCTTCATATTCGGCCTGGTTGTTGGAACAATCAAAATCTAACTTCACAGATAAACACGTACTTGTGCCTGTTGGTGAAGTGATAACTAAACCTGCCCCTGAACATTGGTCGGTCCTCGAACCATAAAAAATGAGTGTCTATGGGCTAAGACCGATCATACCTATTTCTAAAGCTGGTAGGATTTGTTGCTCCAAATCTGTGTTAGGATGATCGGCCAGAAAATCGGCCAGGACCTGCCCCTTTACAGCTTTCTATGGTACATATTATAGGCTATATTCGGTCAGAATGAAAGTCCACTTAGCTATTTTTCTCCTTACTATTGGTCGACTCAACATGTATTTAATAACATCAGTTTGAGAAATAACTATTGTATTAAAAGGAAGCATATAATAACGAAGTCTAGTACATGCAAAATAAAGGGAAAAATATTATTTTTCAATAGGATTGTACTTGCATTCTAACTCATTAAAAAGCTTGCTTAAATAAAAAACAGCCTGCTCATGATGATCATCCCGGTTTTGAGCTAACAAAACCCCAATAGATCTATCTGCGGCCGACAAATAAAGCTTCAAAGGCCTGCCAGGTTTAGGAGGCATTAGTACTGGCGGTTTGCATAGATATTCTTTTATTTTTTCAAAGGCTTCTTGATGGTGCCTCTCCCATTTAAAATCCGCATAGGTCTTTATCCTTAATTGTGGGGAGAAATCCCCTGTTTTGCCAGCACAATTAGAAATAAAACGACGTAAAAAGTTAATTTGACCTAGTAGCCGTTGAAGTTCTTTTTTACATGAAGGAGGTTTTGCATCTTGTATGGTCTTTGCTTTGGTGTGGTCGATCTCAATACCCTTTTGGTGGATTAAAAATCCAAGGAAATTTCCGGCCGAAACAACAAAAGCACACTTCAAGGGATCCATTTTTAATTGATGACGCCTCATTTTTTCAAACACGCATTTTAGATGTGTGAGGTGATCTTCAAAATTAGTGGATTTAACCACCACGTCATCAATATACACCTCCAAAAATTTTCCAATAAGGTCATGGAAAATCACTTCCATTGTTTTTTGATAAGTTGATCCAGCATTTATTAGATCGAAAGGCATGACTATCCACTCGAAAGTACCTATGTTGCCTGGGCATCTGAAAGCCGTTTTGGAGACATCTTCTGCGGCTATAAAAACCTGGTTATAGCCGGAATGGCCATCCATAAAAGACATCACCTGAAATCCTGCGGCCGAATCGACCAGTATGTCCAAAACAAGCATTGGATATTCATCTTCAGGTGAGGCCTTATTCAGGTCTGTATGCATCCCTCTTGGTTATGTTGTTCTTCACCATTCTTGATGATTTTGTGTGGTTTTGTGTTTTGTAAACTCATAAAAAGAAAAAAGAAAAAAGAAATCCACACTTTGTATATGTAGCGGTCTTGAATATTTTTCCCTTTTTTTCATCTTTTGTCTATGAAAGTCATGTAGGGGTCATATTTTTCTTGGGTAAAAGAGAGCATCACATTGCGTGGGAAAAGATAAGCTGGTGTCTGTTGGTACCTCTATCCCTTTTGTTATGAGATGGTTTTAGTTTTGCCTAGGCTCTACCACTGAAAACTAAAGGGTGACTTTTAAATCGCATGAACAACAAAGCCATTAATTAGTGGGTACTTTATTAAAGTAATGAAAAAAAATGTTTCCACCAGCAAAATTGCTGGACAGTTGGGTGGGGCTAAACACTGCTTGTGGGCATGGTTACATAGGAAAGATTAGGGTAAATTCCCATGACTGACCTTTAAGATTGTTAAGAAAGTCATTTGGGTTAAATTAGGAAAAGTAAATTGCACGTTTTGGCATGATTTAGATCTCATGTTAGATGATTAAGTTGGCTTTTGTCATTATGAAAATGTGGGATATGTTCATGTTGATCTTTAATAGTCAAAATTATGCAATATGAATTATGATAGTGATGGGCTTTCCATAAAGACTTAAGTAATTCATGGAAGGCATTTTCAACTTAACCATTGCCTCATTTAAACTCAATAGGAACTATATTTGGAAAGATAGCTTCATAATTTTTAATTTTTAAAACTCAATAGGGTTATCCCCATCCTCTTGGTGCCCCTATGTTACTCTACTTTAATCCAGCTTCATTTTAAGTCTTTGATTTCACATTTGATTTGTGGTAATGATAGTGTTGAGTTGACAATTATATGGATTTTTTTTCATATGAATAGCAACATCACTTGAAACAAAAATACTCTTACAAAGTGTATATGAGCTAAATATTTGTTGATAATAATTTGTAGACGAAAGCATGGAAAATCAACCCTTTTCTACTACGAGGACTAATTGGACACCATCAATGGATTGTTACTTTACGGACCTTATGTTAGACCACGCATGCAGAGGTCAAAAGAGTGATAAAAATGCGTGGATTCAAATGACTTATTCATTTTGAAATTTCGAGGATACCATTTCTTGATAGAAAAAGCAATTTTAATTACATGTCCTTAACTTAATTTCAGTTGACAATTATAAGCAATATATACTATTTCTTGATAGAAAAAGCAAATTTAATTACCCGTCTTTAACTTAATGTTTAGTTGACAATTAGAAGCAATATAAGCAATCATACAGAACACAAGTTTTTACGAGGAAAACTCTAACGGGTAAAAAATCTCGGGAACACTAGAAATCACTATGAATAAAAATCAAGTACAAGCAAAGTGATACTCTCACAAAACGACACTTGAATCCACAAGCTCAAGTAGAATCCATATCTTGAACGAGCAACCAACGAATCCATGTTAGTCTTTACAGTATCCACACGAACAGAATCCACAGTCCTAGTTCCTCACATTATATCCACAATGCTAACAGAGATCCACCATCCCAATTCGAATCCACGAATCAAAGAAACAAGGCAGGGATGAAGTTGAAACAATCAAACTATCCTGTTCTATGCATCAATTCTACATGAAAGATCCAAAGTATTATGGATGCATAAAAAACTCAATAGAAACTAGGGTTTCAAAGAATTTTATATTCAATTTTAAACTCTGTATAGAAAACCCTTCGAAAATCACTTTAAATAAGTTGGATCGATCCAAGCTCCACTGCATCGAGGATCGATCCGGGCCTCAAGGTAGGATCGATCCAATTCTGTAGGTGAAAAATAGCATCGATTTTATCCAAAAGGTTAGATCGATCCAATTTATGCAATTTCCAAAATATTATTATTTTTCACATAAATTGGACCTAAAAGCATATATGGATCATTCCTAGGTACATTGGACAACTTAAACCACCTATGGCCAATTAATCAACCTAGGTTCTAAGTCAAACTTACCTTCCTAGGACATAAAACCTTAGTTGAATGCAATTCGAGCTTGAGATATAAGACTTTGTCGATTTGATGCGATTCTCTCATGCTTGATACTACAACTTGAGCTTTTAGGGATTATGGGGCTTGAGACCAATCACATACTCAGGCTTAGCCAACGCTAATACATGGTAAACCTAACACATTCAATAATAAATTTGAATTGCAAGTGGATAAGGATGTATTGAAGAATAGGTACATGAAATTGAGAGAAATTTTCTCAACTATGAAAAATTTTTTGGACCTTAGTGGATTTGGATGAGACGATTCACGACAAATGGTGACTGCGGAAGATAAAGTTTGGGATGATTACCTAAAAGTGCAATTTGTGTTTATTAAAAATTATTTTCTATCTATTTATACACATAGAAAAATTTAATGTTAGTTTATATATGTTCAGTGCAGGCACACCCAGATCACAAAAAAAAATAAAAAATGAGGACTTCTACAATGCCAAACTATCATGATTTGTTTGAAATTTATGCAAATTTGACTTCAACTAGAAAATTTAGTCGCTGTGGCAAAAATATGGAATCTAATGGTCATAATCTTAATTCATCACTTAAAAATACTGCCCATGAATATGCCATAGGAGGGCATTAATTGGAATTAGAATCTGATGATGATAATGAGGAGGCATGTAATTTGAAAAGTAAGCGGAAGCCCATACCTCCAACTTGCCATCGACAACTTAAAAGAGTAAAAAAGAGTACTGGTGAGGGAATGGTGGATGCTCTATTAGCTATGGCATCGGCAGTTACATCATTAGTTGAGCAAAAGAAAGAAAACAACAATGCTATAAGGTCAATCAATGTGGTTGAAGCACTCGATGCTATTCCAAACTTAGATGAATATCTTTATGTGGATGCATGTGACCTTCTTGAAGATGAGGGAAAATCTAAAATTTTTATGGCATTGGACGTTTCCAAAAGAAAGATAAGGTTGACAAGGAAGCTTCGACCTAATAGCTCCATTTATAAGTGACTCACCAAATTGCCCATTTTTTAGTGGATGTAGTGTTTAATTTGTGATATTTATATTACAAATATTTTGAGACTTAGGATTAAAGATCAATGCGATATTTTGATAGAACTAGCTTGATATTATTTTTGAATCCTTTATGGGCGCTCATGTATTTTTTGAGTTAGCAAGATAGAATGAAGCTAACTTTTTGACATAGAACAATGTAACTACTATGATGTTAATTTCAAATTTTATGCTATTTTTAATGATTACTAGTGTAATTCATTTTTATAATGTTGATGCTTAATTGAATTACTTGTATAAATAACTTAGTGAGTGACATTAAATTACAAGTATCAACATTCAAGAAGATGACTCAGATGATGATCACTTTGTTGCAGTAGTTGCAACAAATGCTACTTCAATTGCAACAACTTGTTAGCCTTATGGCTTTAATCCAACCTTGTTGAATGATTTTGATGATAACAAATATTGTATTGTGGTTCTAATGGTTTCCATTCACTGTAAATTTGCAAGATAGGAACCAAGACATCAATGAGGAGAATCAAAGAACATGAAGCTCAAGCACTATTTGGAAGATCTTTAAAGCTAAGCTCAAGTGAATTAGTTGCATATTCACTAAGGAGTATGGAGTAAAGAGCTATAACCTTGTTTAAATTCAAGGATCAAGCCAAACACAAGTGTTGAAGAATCAATTGTGAAGATCTTGCTTTTATCCTTGTGTGAGAGTGCTTAGGATTTATTTGTATAAATCTCTCTATATAGGTTTAACTCTCTTGGTTCAAAAGACCTTGACCTTAGTATGACTTGTTTGGGATTCAATCTTAGTCAAAATGTTTTTGAAACTCTTAGTTAACTAGTTTATATGTTAAAATTGATTTAAATTCAAGAAACTTGAAAGAATTGGCTTTTGAACATATCTAGTTGACTATCCTAAGTGGTCCAGTTGACTAACTATGGTCACAGTAGCCATGATTTTGAGAATTCTAAATCTAGTCGACTATCAACTAAACTAGTCGACTAACTTGTTAACTAGTCGACTAATCCTTTGATCTAGTTGACTAACTGATAAGTCAATAGCCATGTTTGAGAAGCACTTAAGTTAGTCGACTAATCGAGCCCAGAATTTTAAAAGCTTAGTTTTCTACTAAATTAGGCGACTACTTTGTTTGTCTAGTCGACCAATCGTGCTCTGCAGCTTATAACGGCTCGTTTTGAAACACCCAAACGGATCTATTTTGACTCTCAACGGCCATATTTGTTATCGGGCTTATAAATACTCATTATATGAGTCTTGAATAGTAGAATCAACATACACAAACTCAAGTCAACTTAGTTTACATCAATCTTGTGTGTATTAGCCAAAGATTCATCATTCTCTCTTGAGCCAAATAGTTTAATCTTTAAGAGATACTAGTGAGGGCTTCATTTGTACTTCATATACTCTTGAGGAGTTCTTCATTGTACACAAAACTCTTTATATATTTTGTTTATGAAAGGGTTGGATTATAACCCTTGTGAAGCTTGAAGTTTATTGATGAAATTCAAGCTTGGGTAGAAGAGCGGTAGTTCTTGGCTAGCTTTGGTTTTATCTCCACCGAAAGTGAGATTGGTTGTAAAGGTTTCTCCACTTTGAAGGAGTGATCCATAGAGGATTGAGAAATCCTCGGGCTTGGAGCTTGAGGCATGGATGTAGGCGGAGTCCGAACCACGTTAAAATCGTTGTGTTTGATTTCTCTCTTCCTTACTCTCTTCCAATTAAGTTTCATTTACTTATATATTTGCAAATTAATTGGATCATAATTTTTATTTGGTAATATTTGCTTATAGTTTGCCAAAACCCTATTCACCCCACTCTAGGATTATATAACTTGGGACAACACAACTTATTATTATGAGCAATACATATCAAAAACTCTATGTCGAAATTCAGCACTAAGTGGGTGTGAGTATATTAAAGAAATTATTAATGGCAACGGTAGACGTTATCGGGAAAATCTTCGCATGGATAAGCATGTTTTTTTAAAATTTTGTGACATTGAGAGTAGACAACCAATTATATTCAACAAATTATGTAACTATCGAAGAGAAATTAGCAATATTTTTGCTAACACTTGGCCATAATGAACCTAATCGAGTAGTCCAAGAAAGATTTCAACATTCAGGTGAAACCAATAGTCGTCATTTTAATAATGTCTTGAATGCAATTGTAAAACTTTCATCACGACTTTTCAAACCAATAGATTCTAGTATTCCTAAGGAGATTATAAGTAATCCAAGATTCTATCCATATTTCAAGGTATATTATTTGGTTGGATTTTTTATTCTCATGAACCTATTTTATTTTTAGAGACAAAAAATATTTTTAATTATTGTCTTGTATCTAAATTTTATATTGTAAAACTTTCAGGATTGTGTGGGAGCAATAGATAGGACACACATTCCAGCAATGGTAGATGTTGATGACCAAGGGGCATTTCGTAATAGGAAAGGATTTATTTCATAAAATGTTTCGGCAGCATGTTCTTTTGATATTGTGATAACAAAAAATTTCCCTTTTTATATGAATCTTTTAACGATTAAAAAAAAAATTCTCAATATTTACGAAAATGCCATTGACTATATGTAAACCACACCTTCCCTTTTCTTTCCTTATTTCTCAGCCCTGGGAGTAGGAGAGGCCGAGAGAGAGAGTACGGGAGAGAGAGAGGGGACATCGCTGGGAGCTCGCTGTAAACACAGATTTCGAGTCCTGAAAATTAAAAGAACAAGAAAAATATGGACAAGTGTAATTTGTATTGATTTAACAGTATGGGTACAATCCTCTGTGATATATATTCTCAATAAAAAGAATAAAGTAATGTAAACCAGCCAACCTGGATCGGGAGGCCCTCTCGTTCACTTTTTGGGGTGTTTATCTTGAGTGGATTATGGATGATGTTTATCCGTCTCAATTTATCATTCTCTATTATCATTCTCTATTATCCACATTTATCCTTCTCTATTATCCACTAAAGATAGGGTTTTTGAAAAAGGATAAGAGTTTTGTAAAAACTAGGAGTCGCCACCTTATTTTTAGGGAACAAGGAAACCACAAAAAGAGTTTCATTTTCAATAAAACATTGGCCCCATATTTTGGAAAAGCATGGTCTTTCGAATCAAAGTTGGATTCGGGGGCTAGGTTACGAAGTGGGAAGGTTCCAAGGAACTCCTTGTAGGCACCCACCTCGCCCTAATTAAAGGTCTCCTAATTAAGTTTGGGCTTTATCAAAATCTTTTCAAAACAATCCTAGTATATCTAATCAATCACAAAATATGAATAATAATATATAATAATAATAATATATACTACAAAAATATACACAATCCTAAGGGTCTTAGGAGACTAGAAGTCAACCTAAGATTGGACTTGCGCCCTATTGACTGCCTACGTACCTTATCGATTGCTTGACAAAAATCAAAGTCCACGTAGTTCGATTACATAGGACTCTCCTATTGTAACAAACCACATAATCGTAGATATTCTATCTTATCTTGGACTATAGCTTCTAGAGTTTGAGTTGGATCAAAACACTTATCATGAGAGATGGAATTTCATTCCATTTTGAATTCTTTCAAAATCAGTTTTTTAGAATTGTTCTCGAAGTAGAATCCTAGATAAAATAGAACTCTATTCTTAGTGTAATTCTTACAACAAAGAAGAGTCCTAAGTGGGGTCAAGTGACCCCCAAATCCTAGGGTTTCTAGCTAATCCTAGGTTAGTCTAGATACCTAAAACACTAAGGTATGCATGCGGGAATTTCTGGAAAATAAATAAAAATATAATCAAGAGTGCAAACAATGCATGAAAATGTCCTAAATGCAAATCTAAGTTAGCTATGGGAACCTAGGCATATTTCTAAGTTGATTTAAGCCTAAAAAATGAGTTTTAATGCACTTTTAGGTTACTTTAAATCCATGGACAGATTTGAAAGTAATCTTGAAGTGTATTTAAAACTCTAAAACAAATAAAAAAAATGGTGAAGAATGCATTAAATGCAACCTAGTATGCATACTAAGCTATCATCAAAAAATGGCATTAAATCACAAGGGAAGGGACTCACCTTTGCATGCTCCCTCGAACACATTTTATATATCAATCAAACACTTCCAAGTGATAAAAATAAACCATGATTAGAATAATACTAATGCTTAACTTGAATAGACTAACAACCTAACATGAACAATAGAAATTCATCCTAAAATATTATCATGTGATTTTAAAACTAACCTAACATGATTACTAACCTAAGAGAATTAAATATGCATGAACCTAACTCTTAATAACCAATCCTATAATGGTATGATAATATAAGAATGGAAGAAGAAGAGAAGAAGAGAGGGAGAAATATGCATGCATATTAAAAACAAACTAGCCTATTATGCAAACTAATATAAAGCCTAAACTATGCATGTTAATAATAAACTATATCCTATGTATACTAACAATAAACTAAACCCTATACATACTAAGAAAATAAAAACCTAACCTAACATGATTAAAAAAAAGAAAAAGAAAAAGAAAAAGAACAAGAACAGAAAAGAAACTACTAACTTCTGCTTTCAAGCCTTAAAGTTTCAAGCCTTCTCCTCAAGCTCCAAGTCTTCTCCTCAAGTTCCAAGGACTCCAAGGAACTCAAAGACTCTAAAACTTAAGCTAGAGTGCTATGGGGGAAGCTTGTGCAATTGCTCAAGCCTACTCTCCAAGCTAGCTCTCTAAAGCTTTTTCTGTGTGTTGAAATTGATTTCAGGTCCCTCTATTTATAGGGAGGCCTGAGTTTGATCAATGGCTGAGTTTAAATCTCCTAGGAATGATCCAAGAGTTCAAAATCAGTCTTCCAAGGTGTTCATACTCATCCAAAAGTCCCCATGGCTGAACTAGACACATGGCAGGGCTTGGAAGAGTCCCGGGCAGGAAAAACACTGAAAAAGAGCAATTATTAGCTGAGAGGATCGACGACCATCCACCCTAGGACGGTTGTCCGTCCCTCATGGACGGTTGGCCATCCCTAGGTGGACGGCCATCGGTCCCCCATGCTATATTTAGCCTGTGCTGACCTACCTTAGCTTGTTTTGATCCGGTTTCGGCTTTTTTCGGCTTTTCGGGCTCGTTTTAAGTCCAAATCTGACGATTCAAGTGCCGAAACGATCGTGATTCGATTCTCCATGTTTTAAGAAGTGTTTGAAGTGAAAATTCATTGACCTAGGTGAAAGGTTTCGGGAAAATTCGACCGATTAGCTGTTTAGGGCCTGCCGGGCTCAAATTAGGGTTTTGAAATTTGCTAATCGATTGCTTTCGAAATTATTTCTTCTTCTTGAAACATGTTTTAAAATGTCTTAGGAAAGTTTTTTGAAGCCTTTGAAGGCTTTGGGTTGATAAAAATATCGAATCCCGGTCGCTTCCGGTCGAAACCCTAATCTGGGCTTTGAAAGAGTCTTTCGAGCTTCAAGAGCCAATCATGAGCCAGAAGGCTCAACTGACCTTGCCACTGATCAACTTAGCTATAAAACACACTTTAAATATCTATGCCAAAGCCTCGAGACCATTCGAGACAAGATCGACAGTCATTCAGGGCTTTTGTGATTCAAAGGACCAAACTGCCCTTCAGTCACAAAAGGCCTTATTTTCTATCAAGCCTGGCTCGGAATGCCATGAAATTTTGCAAAGACATTCCTAGACTCTCTAAAAACCTAATGAAGAAAGAACCGACTCAATCTGACCTAAAAACACACATGTGATAATGGCCTCAACCTAATTACTCACAGGGGTAAAACTGGGAACTTAGGGTTTTTACTCCCTATTTCACCTCTAATCATAGGCAACCATTCATGACCATACTCATGGTCAAAAATGGATGTCTACAAGTAATCCTCTGATTCGATCTCCTCAAAATGCTTGATGATCCAAGGGCCGGTATGGCTTGATCTTGAATCTGATGGTAGGTAAATGTTGACCCAAAGGCTTCGAGGGCTTGATCTTGAATCAAATGTTGATCAGATGTCGATCCAAGGGCTGAGAGAGCTTGTTCTTGAACCAGGCTTCAAAGTGAAGGTTCGGCACTAATGGTTTATGCTTGGTGAACCTCCAAAAATTATGATAAATGCTTGAAGGTCTGAAATTTGGCAGCACTTCAATCTTGTGAAAAAGCTTCCCCTTTCTTGAATGAGGGCCTCCTATTTATAGAGGAATTGATCCTCATCTTCAAGGGCCCTTGACCAATCAGAAAATAATTATTTTCTAATTAATTTAATTCAAAAATAAGTAAAAGACTTATCTTTTGTTGCGATGTGTGGCCTTCCATATGCTGACATGTGTCACTTGTTATGGATCCACATTAGCTTTGATGAGTCACCTTACTCGTGGGACCCGCTAGCCTTGAATTTGAATAGTTGACCAGTCAAACTTTTTATTGTTGACCAATCAGACGGTGATTAACACCCTACTGAATTTTCGATGTCTACAAATGCCCCCACTTCAAGGTGCGGCGCAAACATGTGCTTATTTCATGTATTGGGTGTGACTTGAAGTACCCTCTTTTTTTTTTTTTTTTGTACAAATATAACTTGATGTGTATGGTTGTGCAGCTTGTATCTTGGAATCAAAAGAATTTCACAAATGCTCAATCACTTGATGAATTGCAGTGTACAAAGAGTTCTAGTCATTGAAAAACGTATGTGTATATATATATATAGATATATATATGGATTTTTTTTAACAATATATATATATATGTCTCTGTATGTGTCAGAATATTTTTTTCATTGGTTTTTTTTTTAATCGTCAATGTTACTTTTTCAATGCCAACATCAGATTGCTTTTCACCTGTTAATCAACAAATATGCGAACGAATTTTATTTTTAAGTCTTTATTCGACCTTTAGCCTATACCCTCACTTGATCAATGTTGCATCTCAGACTTTCCTCACATGCGTCGTCAATCATTTTGTGATTATTGCCGTCTTGTACTTGTTCAATGATGCACCTCTGGCTTTTCTCACTTGCGGTATCAGCCGTCTTGTGATCTTTGCCGTCTTGCACTTGTTCAGTGATGCACCTCTGGCTTTTCTCACTTGTGGTATCAACCGTTTTGTGATTATTGCCGTGTTGCACTTGTTCAGTGATGGACCCTTTTTTTTTTAACACTTGTGATGTCAACCGTTTTGTGATCATTACCGTTTTGTACTTGTTCAATGATGCACCTCTGGCTTTTCTTGATTGCGGCATCGATCGTTTTGTGATCATTGCCGTCTTGCACTTGTTCAATGATGCACCTCTGGCTTTTCTCACTTGCGGTATCAACCATTTTGTGATCATTGCCGTCTTGCACTTGTTCAGTGATGCACCTCTGGCTTTTCTCACTTGCGGCGTCGACCGTTTTATGATCATTGCCGTCTTGCGCTTGTTCAGTGATGCACCTCTGGCTTTTCTCACTTACGGTATCAACTATTTTGTGATCATCATAAAATGACTATACACATTCAATGCCCCTAGTGTAATTAGATTAAATACCCCTGAACATGTGATATATTTATTTATTTGTTTCACCATTGTATATTTTTCCTAGCCATGGTCTTCTTTAAGTATTTCAAGAAGGGAATGATGACTATCCTCGAGAAAGAAACTGACCCTGCAGAAAAAGGAACGACATTGGATGTGTCCACTCCGATTGCTGTCATTCGGGCTAAAGATAATTCCCTTCCCCTTTCCAATTGGTCTCGAACGGTATCTTATAAGCTTAGCACTTTTGACCAATCCAAAGGTGCTAAGGAAAGGTTCATGACCGACGTGGTATTGTTGAGTTCCCATCATGAGAGCGAAAGCGTTTCATCTCCCTTCAAGCTTCTGAGTCATCATATACACACTGGGGAGGTGCAATGGGGACCTTCATTTAAAGTTTTAGGAGAGTTTTCTTTCACTGAAGGGTATTGGGAATGGTTAGAAGATGTGCTAAGCCGTAAACATCCTTCTTTAACGAAGGCGGGAATTTACAAAGCCGTGTTTGCCTCCTTGTTCACTTATGACCGCCATGGATCAGTTGTCAAAGGTTTCTGCGAGCATTGGTGTCCGGCTACCAACACTCTTTACACTTCATTGGGCGAGCTTTCTATTTCACTTTGGGATCTGCAGCGACTCGCCGGCTTATCAATTTCAGGATCCTTTTACGATGAAGCTATCCCTAGTGTGGAGAAATTGTCCAGCGTTAACAAAAATGGAGAGTTATTGTATCCACTCAGTTGTCGACACTTATTCCTTGCATATCATCGACTTTGTCATCAAAATACCAAAGGGAAGCCTTCTCTGAAAATTTCTACCTAGATTGAGTTTTGGTAGAAAGGGTCGAAGGGTCGAAGGTATATTTCAAGCATCAAAAGAAGAGCGCGAGAAACAAGACGCAACGACCGAAGGAAACTCATAATACGTCTGGGTTTATTGGCTTAGCTCGAGAACGCACTGTCGAAGATGAAACGGTTTTTAATAGCCTTGGCATTTCCAAAGATAACACGGATGAGACATAGTTGGCCTCCTTTCTAGCTTGCTGGTTATGCAAGTTTGTTTTTCCCAAGGGAAGTGTCTGTACAATCCGACCTGGAGTCTTCAAAGTTGCTAGTAAAATGGCTCAAGGTCAGGCTTTTTGTCTAGCTGTTCCGGTGTTAGCTAGTATTTATAATGGATTGAATGAGATCAGCTCTTCTTCGTATCTTGGTAACAATGCGGTAGTGTTTCCTATCCACTATGTTTATGGGTGGTTAAGTGAGTATTTCGATACTCATTTTAACTTACCTAATTAGACTCGTTTTCCACGGATGACTAAATTTTCTGGAGAGTTAGGAGCTAAACACTTTGATGATTCCACATCACGAGCTTTATTCCGATCTTATGGAGGTGAAAAGATGGATCGCTTTGCGAAAAATTCTAATCATCACGATCAATTGGTTGACTGCAAGAAGACTCTTAATATTGACTTTGAGTACCTAGTGAGTTTTCGTTCCAGCTATTTGTCCGTGCGACAGGACGACTTTCTCATCATTAAACCCTACAGCCCTCATAGGTTCAGCAGGCAATTTGGTTATTACCAAGACGCTCCAGGTAAGCTTAAGAAGGATATTCGCACTGGGACCTTGGCGGATGTGTACAAGTATTGGGAGTAGTGCTCTAGATATGATACCGAGTCGGTGGTAACTTTGCCGACGCAACACAGCTTACAGGAATTTTCAGCCACTAAAGCTTACGTCGACTGGTGGTCAAAAGTGTACAATGCTAACCTCTTAGAAAAAGCAGAACCTGTGACAACCAAATGCCTTGCTTCTACGCATAAAAAGTTATCCAAAGTGAAACGAGTTAAAGGCACTGAATGTCAATCAGATGATTGTGTCGGGCAGGCCTTGCGAGAGGACATTGAAGAAGGTGATGTCAATGATGGCTCAAGTTCTCATACAAGTCAACCCCAATGTTCACCTTCATCTCCTATTAGCGATCGCGGAACTCGCCCTGTTGTGGTTTCAGATGACGAGCGTGACATACTTGATCCTTTACAAAAGAATGATGATTGCACCGGTAAGAGGAAAGATACAGTACTTGAGTCTAACGACTCAACTCATAGCAGTAGTGACTGTTTCTTCAAGCGTCAGAGGACGAAGTCTAATTCTTTATTTTATGATGAGACCAATTCCTATCCTCTAGAGAGCGAAGCCTTTTTTGATGGCGTGCCTACTTCCTCACATTTGCTAGAACTTGATGAGCACCAGGTGAAATTTTTTTTTTTGTTTTTTTTTTTTAGTAATCGCATTACTCTTAGTTCTAATAACTTTCACCACTTCATTTTAGGATGAAGATGATGATCAAGCCATAGTAAAATCTAAGTGGATCACACCCCTTGAGAAAGCTCCTAATGTCGAGGCTTCAAATCATAGGCTTACTCTTACGAACCCATTTACGCAAAGGACAGAGAGTTCGTATACTCCTTCACTGCATACCACGAAAGTGGTTGAATCTTGTCCTGGTTCTAGAGGTATATAAATTTTTTTAGTCATTTTTAGAATATGACCATTAATGACATAGTTGATAGGGAGCTGACAATGATAATTGGTGTGGATTTGATTATAGGGCGATCTCTTTTATCTGAAGCTCATATATCATGCCAGGTTGTGCTCCCCCTCACTCCAACTGCTGAAGTTTTTATATTTGATTTGGAAGTAATAATTCTTAATGCTCAGCGCCAAGCGGCCTCTATGATTGGGGAGAATATTAAAGAAAATGTTCTCGGTGCTTCCCTGGAACAACTTTCACTTTTGAAAGAAAAGTTCGAAGAACTTTTTAATGCCATTGTAAAGACCAGGTGTGGACACCCCATTTTTACCAATTATTTCTACCATATGTTCATGCAAATGATTAACTAGAATAGCTGATCATTTGCTGAGGAATTGGCCTTGTAAAGACCAAATTGCCCAAATTGCCCTTTTCTGAGGAAAAGGACAATTCATTATTTCATGTGTACATTTGGATTGGAATCAACCCATTTGTATTGCATTTGACTTTTGAGGTGTTTTAGAACATCCCTGTAAATTTTCATGGCATTCTGATGAGAGCTCGATAGGTAATTAGGGTTTTTGAGACTTGAAGGGCATTTTTGTCATTTTTCTCGTATAATTTCCGAATGACCTCCGAATTCGAAATGGATTGTTTCATGAGGTTTATATGGATATGGGGAGTGTATTTGGAGTGCCAATTGAACCTTTGAATGGTGGGGATAGATTCTCCCAAAATCGATCCCACGGGTAAGGATGAGCTGAATTAGGGTTTCGATCAAATTGACCGTGAATTGGTCGTTTTCACCAAAACAAAAGATTTTCAAAACATGTTTTTAAGTACCAATTTCATGTTGAAACCATGTTTTTAGAAGTGGTGCAAGCCTAATTGATTAATTTTATAAAACAAGGAATGGTCATTTGACCAATTTTGGCACAACCGAGTCAATTGGCTAGCTTTTTGCTAAAACCCTTGACCATGGTCAATTGATTTTAACCCAAAAACATTCTAAAAATGTGGAGGATCAAAACACGGTCGTTTTGAGCCCTGAACCATCGGATTTGGATCAAATTTGACCAAAATATGGCCAAAATTCGAAAACCCTAAATTTGGGGAAGCAAATTTGGGAGGTCAGCTTAGTGACCGTCCTAGCTGGGACGGCCAACCGTCCAGCCAGGACTGCCAACCGTCCAGCCCTTGGACGGTCACCAGCTTGCTCGAGCCTATTTTGCATTTTTAGCATGTTTGAAACTTTCCCGCTTTGTTTGGCCGATTTGGTTTGTTCTTTTGGAATAAATTCGAAGGGTTTTCAGCTGGCAAACCCTAGCATGATCTATTCTAAACCCTAGGATTATTTTTAGAGAATTAAATCCCAACCATTCAAGGATTTGAACCCTAGCTCTATATATACTACACTATGGAGTTAGAGAGGGAAGGGGGAAAATTTTAGGGTTTTTGGGAGAGGAGGCTACAGATTTTTGGAGGCTCTTCATTCTTACACCATGGAAGGGGTAAGAACTCAAGGCTAGGAGCTTGGAGGAGGCTAGCCAAGAAGGAGATCGAAGGGTAAATCCTTAACCTTGACCCTCATTTTTCATGGTTTCTTACATAAGTTTATGAGGCTATGTTGTAAGTCCTCTTGATTTTCATATGATATGAATTCTCTCTTCTTTTTCTTTCTACTATGAGTATGTTTAACATGATAGGGTTAGTTTTATTCGTTATTTCATGTCATATGCATGTTAGGGTTAGCTATATTATTATTTTATGTGATTAAATGTGATTAGGGTTAACTTAGTTAGGGTTTTATGTAAGTATGCATGCTAGGGTTAGCTTTATCATGATTTTATATGTAGATGCATGGTTAGGACTAGTTTTATTGATATTTTATGTATAGATGCATGATTAAAATTAATTTTATTTTCATTCTATGTGAGTAAGCATGATTAGGGTAGTTTTTATCATTATTTTATGTGAGTATACATGTTAGGGTTAGCTATATTATTTTATGTGATTTTATGTGATTAGGATGCATGTTTAGGGTTGTTTAGTTTAGTTACTATTTTATGTGAATATGCATATTAGGGTTGATGTGTATGATTAGGTTAGCATTGTTGTGATTATTGTTAGTATGCATGTTTAGGATTAGTTAGTTTTGTCGTGATTTTGTATATGCATGCATGAGTAGGGTTAGCTTGGTTGTTATTTTATGTGTGTAAGCATGTTTAGAGTAAAGGTTAATATATTCATGTTGTTATTTGAATCTCATGATAATTGATTGGTGATTTTAATGGTAATATGAGTACGTTAATGTGTATTTTGACATGCGAAGAGTCTTGAGTCATTTTATTTATGCTTTTTACGATTATTTAAACACTCGCCATGGATTTGATTGTTTGAATATAAAAATGTGGACGAGGGAGCGTGCAAAGGTAAGATCCTTCCCTTGTGATATTGATTTGATGGTTTGGATGTATAAAATATGTACGAGGGAGCGTGCAAAGGTGAGATCCTTCCCTTGTGTTTAAATCAATCGTTTAAGCATATTTTGGTGTAATTTTTGACATGTTTTTGCATAGTAATTTAAAATATTCATGTAGAAAGCATGCTAGGACATTTTCACATTTTTTATTCTTTGTTTTCATGGTTTTTAGAGTAATTTAAGGTACATATTCAAATCTGTCCAGATTTGTTTATGTCCTTAAATTTATTCTAAAAATCATTTTAAGGCCAAATCCAACCTAGAAAAATGCTTAGGTTCACATAGATTAATTAGTGTGCATTTAGGAGCATTTTCATGCATTCTTAGAATTGATTACATGCTTATTTGTTTAAATTTCAGCATGCATTGCATTAGTATTTTTAGGTTTTTAGATTAACTTTAGGGCTAGTTAGAGACCCTAGGCTAGGAAGGTCACTTGACCTTCCCTAGGAATTTCCTTTGTTGTAAAAGTCATACTCAAATTTGAGTATTTTAATCGATTTGATTGTCTATCTTCGAGAAATTTTCTAAAAATGATTTTGATATAATGAATATGATTTTTTATGAAAGATTTGATTATTAATTGATTTTCAAAAGATTTGAAATGTTTTAAAGATTTTTACTTTGTAATGAAATTCCTTCCATATGATTTGTTTTCTTGAAAATCTTTGAAAAAGATTTTCAATAGGAATTGAATTCTAAAGATAAGAATTATTTGGAAAATTTGGATTTTATGAATGTCTTTTAATTTGAAATGATTTCAAATAAATGATTTTGAAAGAATAAAAACTCTCGAAGTTAGAGTCTTGAATTAGGTTGAAATACCTTCGATGATGTGATCGATTACAATAGGAGAGTCCTAGGGTAGTCGAACTACGTGGACTTTGATACTTGCTAGGTGATACTAGTAAGTTACGTAGGCGCTAATAGGGCTCAAGTCCGCCCTAGGATGCCCGTAGGGTATTCTAGGTTCTTAGGGTTTGTTTGTATTTTTTTTATTATTAATATAACTAATATAGATTAATGCATTTATATCACTATTTTGTTGGTTGGTTAGATTATTTAGGATTGTTTTCATTGAGAAATTTAAATAGCCCAAATAAATTAGAAGTCCTTTAATTAGGGCGAGGTGGGTGCCTACAAGTGAAAGCTTGGAACCTTCCCACGTCGTAACCTAGCCCCCGGATCCAACTCTGGTTTATAGACTGTCTTTTCATTGAAAATGGAGTTTGTTTTGTTTTAAAATAAAACATTTTTATGGTTTCCTTATTCCTTAAAAATAAGGTGGCGACTCCTTTGTTTGTTTTCTAAACCCCCCTAATCACATCGCCTGGTGATGATGTGGACACCACCTAAAGCTCCGCCACGAGGCTGGTCCACACCAGGGTGGATCATTCTTTTCTAAAGAGTCAAGTTGAGAAGTTTATGACAAACAGTGCTTGCTATCATTCCATGCAATCAGCGTATTCTGTGAAGATGACTCCAAAAGTGCAAAATCAGCGCTTAACTGAGGTCAGACATTGCCTTGATGCTATGACTTTAGTGAATGCAGATGTGGAGCATATTAATTCACTGCAAGCTGACCTAACCAGTATGAAATCTAAGCAAGGTGATTTGGTTTGAGAGCTAGAGGCATTGGATGTGAAGATAGGACAACTTCAGACTTCCATTTCAGAAAGTGATGCACAACTTTCTCAGAGGCGGAGCAATATTTCTCGCATAAAGGAGGATCAGGTTACCATTTCTACTACGCCTGTGTCGACTGATGCAGATGTTGAGACTTTGAAGACACTGCGTGATTTGTTGGATAAGCGATGCAACGAGCTTAAAGACTTGTCATGGATGTGATGGACCTCTTGATGTTTTAATTATTATTTTTTTTGTTTAGATTGAGTAATAGACTCCTTAGTTGATTTATGTAACCACATTCAGAGCTTACTAGTCAAACTTTATCAATAAAGAAAGTATGTTGATCTTATTCCATCATTTATGTCTTTACATCATTTGAGTCGTTGCAGCTTACATCATTTGGTGGAAAATTTTTTGTATTTGATTGTTGTGACTGAACCTGAGATAGCTTCTCAAGTTGCCTACGTACCCAAAAGGGATCAAGTCATCACGTAGTTCAAAGTGGTTTTTTTTTTGTGTTTTTTTTTTTTTTGGGTTTTTATTTTTTGTTTGGCCCCCTTTTTAAGGTTTTAAAACAAACGTGTTTTTTTTTTTTTTTTTTTGGTGCCGTACACAGTTTAAGCTCATGCGGGCCAAGAGCATGGAACACTTTAAGGATAGTACTGCTTTAAGAATTTTCCGTTGATGGGGCCAATCCTTAGTCCATCTTCTGCAACAATCTTGTAAGCTCCATTGGTGTAGACTTCTTGTACTACGTATGGGCCATCCCACTTAGATGTAAACTTGCTTCCAGTTCGATGAGTGGTAATAATAGGTCTCCGCACTGCAAGGACTAAATCTCCCACTTAAAAGGACCTTGGGCAAACCTTTTTGTTAAAGGCTTCAGATAATCGCGCTTGGTAACATTCAAGGCGTTGTTGAGCTTCAAGTCTTCTTTCATCTAATGCTTCTAACTCTTGTAAATGCAGTCGAGCATTTTCTTCAGTAGTGAGACCTTCTTGAATAGCAATCCTTAGTGAAGGGATCTGACACTCCAATGGTAGGATAGCTTCCACACCGTATACAAGAGAGTATGGGGTAGCTTGAGTAGGTGTCCGATGTGTTGTTCGATAAGCCCACAATGCTTCTCCCACCTTTTCATGCCAGTCTCTTTTTGACCTGTCTACCACTTTCTTCAGCAGGTTGCAAAGAGTCTTGTTGAATGCTTCAGCAAGTCCGTTTGCTGGTGCATTGTACATGGAAGAGTTGTGTTGCTTGAAACCAAATTTCTCGCAAAGTTTGTCCATCAAACTATTATAAAAAGGTTTTCCATTATCAATGATGATATATCGAGGTACACCATATCGATAGATGATGTGGCTTCGAATGAAGCTTACAACTGTTTCCTTTTTCACTTCTTTGAGCGGTATGGCTTCTGCCCACTTCGAGAAGTAATCTGTCGCTGCGAGAATGTACAAGTGACCGGTAGAAGATTTAGGTGTCAATGGCCCTACCACATCTAATCCCCATGCATCAAATGGCCAAGAAGCGACTGTAGGATGAAGTGGTTCAGGAGGTTGGTGTATAAAGTTTGCATGGAATTGGTAAGCTTGACACCTCTTTGCATACTCTATACAATCTTTTACCATGGTTGGCCAGTAGTAGCCCATCCTTTTGATTCGAAAGTGGAGTTTTGGACCTGACTGGTGAGCACCACACACGCCCGAATGAGCCTCTTCAAGTGCTTGGATCGCTTCTTCTTCTCCCAAACACCGAAGAAAGATACCATCAAAGGAACGCCGGTAAAGTGTATCTTTATAGTAAATGAAGCGCGGTGCTCGACGCCTTACCTCAGTTCGGTGTCGCGGGTCATCAGGCAATATCCCATGCTCCAAATAATTAATAGATGGTTGCTTCCAGTCTTCAACGTCGATAGCAGTCACCGAAATGGTATTTGTTTCGTCGCACTCCATTATGGTCCATGGCGGCAACACCCATCGTTGACACACTGGGACATTAACATTTTCATCTTCCGACACAACCAAGGTTGCAGCTAGATTAGCAAGGGCGTCGGCCATATGATTTTCTTTTCTAGGAACATGAATTAGTGCCACACTTTCAAACTTCTCCAATAATCGTGTTGCAAGCCGGAAAGAGGGGATCAGATCATCTTTATTAACATCATAATTCATCAAGAGTTGGTTGATAACTAATTTAGAATCTCCATAGACTTCTAGGTAGAAAATCTTTATTTCAATTGCCATTTTAAGACCGATAATCAAGGCTTGATATTCAGCGACATTGTTTGAACATAATTCACCAAGTGTGAATGAGAACGGGAGAATTTGTCTCTGTGTTGAAACAAAGATAACACCCGCTCCAGCACCATCATGGCGTGCGGATCCATCAAAGAACATCATCCATGTAGAAATAGTTTCAACATGGAAAACTCTTCATCAGGTAAATCATCTGAAATCTCCTAATCCGAAGGGATCGGATGATCTGCTAAGAAGTCTGCAAGAGCTTGTCCCTTAACTGCTTTTTGAGGAACGTAGATTATTTCATACTGATTGAGTAGAAGTCCCCATCTTGCCAATTGTCCTGATAAAACTGGCCTAGATAATACGTACTTGACAGGATCTGCCCGCGCAATTAAGTGCACTGTATATGCTTCTATGTAGTGCTTCAACTTTTGAACTGAGAAGACCGACACAAGACAAATCTTTTCCATGGGGGAGTAATTTAGTTCAGGCCCCGTGAGGGTTCGACTCAAATAGTAGAGTGCTCTTTCTTTGTTCTCCTCATTCTCTTGAGCAAGAAGCGCTCCAAAGGATTGTTCTTGTGCGGCGATGTAAAGTAATAGTGGCTTTCCAGAAATAGGAGCGCCCAAGACAAGTGGGTTCAGCAAATATCTCTTGATACTTTCAAAGGCATTACGACAAGCTTCATCCCAAACAAAAGGAGTATCTTTCTTCATGAGTCGGTTGAAGGGTTGACACCGCCCTGCCAAGTTTGAAATGAACCGTCAAATATAAGCTAAACGACCTAGAAGGCTTCTAAGCTCTTTTAAGTTTCTTGGCTCATGCATCTTTTGGATGGCGTCGATTTTAGAGTGATCGATTTCAATACCACGATGCCGAACAATGAATCCAAGGAATTTTCCTGACGTGACCCCAAATGCGCACTTGAGAGGATTCATTTTGAGTTGGTATCTTCGCAGTCTATTGAATACTGCGCGCAAATCCTTAAATGATCTTTTCTTTTCTTGGATTTCACCACCAAATCATCAACATAGCACTCAATAGTCTTAAGAAGCATGTCATCAAAGATCTTTTGCATAGCTTGTTGATAGGTTGCCCCCGCGTTTCTTAGGCCAAATGGCATCTTTGTATAACAATAAATACCTTTTGGCGTACGAAACGCAGTAAGCTCTTCATCTTTTGGCACCATCCTAATCTGAATGTATCCTGACGAACCATCCATAAAAGACAAAGCCTCGTGGCTTGTAGTTGCATCAATCATAAGCTCAGTAATCGGTAATGGAAAGTCATCTTTTGGACATGCATTATTCAGATCACGGAAGTCCACGCAGATGAGAATCTGTCCATTCTTTTTCTTGACTGAAACAATGTTGGCAATCCATGTGGGGTATTTCACCTCTCGAATAAAACCAGCATCGATCAACTTGTTGACTTCTGCTTCAATTTGGGGAATAAGCTCTGGTCTAAAGCGACATTGAGCTTGTTTGATCGGACGAGCCCCGTGTTTAACTGCAAGGTGATGGACTGCAACCTTAGAGTCAAGACCTGGCATTTCTTTGTATGTCCAGGCAAAAACATCTTTATATTCTTGCAACAATTCGGTATATTCTTTTTCTTCAGAAGGACTGAGAAGTGTGCTTATAAAAACAGGCCTTGGTTCTTCGGCGGTGCCTAAGTTAAGCTCTTTTAATTCATCTACAGTGGCTTGCCCCCTGTCTTCAAGTGCTGGTGGAGCTTCATCTGGCTCATCATCAGAAGATTCAGATTCGAATTCCACTTTTACTGTAACATGGTAAGCAGTCTGTACTATCTCTTTTTTTTTTCTTTCTTAGAAGATGGACCCTCAGATTTCCCTGTAAGCACGATGACACGTCGTTTGGCTTTTAGTGAACCATCGATACTGACTTCCAGTGTTGAGTAATGCTTCATTCGTGACGGAACCAAACTTCGAGTCTCTTCATCATCTTTGGGCTCTGCATAACTTTTAGTATTTGGTTTTCGCCGATGTTTCTTTTTGGATGCAATGCATTGTGTTTTAATTCGATTGAACACTGAAATTCGTGGGGTAGAGGGTGCTTTAGTTTGGGCGGGTACTTCATTTTCTACTTGCTTAGAAGTGCCTAATCTGCTGAATACTGAGGCTTGAGGAGTTGGCGCTTCTAAACGATCAAATACTGAAGCTCGCAGTGTGGGCTTTGAATCTTTCTCTTCTTCTATTACTTCAATAGTGATATGTTGTGCACTTGCCTTTCTTCCCTTTTCTTTAGCAGAAATACCGACTGGATCAGTAAGTGTAAATCCAAGGCCTGTTCTGGACGGATTGACTGCATGTCCTTGTTGTCTTAACTTCTTTTGGGTTTCAGTAAAGCCATGTATATTTTCGCCTGTGATATCAACATTGAGCTTCCCTAATAGCGAAGGATCAGTAAAATCATACCCTACCTTGACCAACAACTTGTATGCTTTTGGATCAAAACCTACATCTGTTCGTCTAGTTGGAAGTAATTCAAATTTAGCTGGATCTTGAGACGGCTTAACGAATCCTTTCAATGGAGACTTTGTGGGAGCAAATCGATTTAAGTTTGAAAGAGGAATTGTTAGTTCTCTTTTAAAAACTTAAAGGTCTACTTCCTCTAATCTTTGAGAATTCTTTCATTCACTCTCTTTAACTATTGGCAATTCAACAAAAGGGGATTGCCCTTCTTTTCGCCGGGATCTAGGAATATACTGAAGAATTGGAGGTTCAATTGTAGCAAAGGATGGTGGCACCAAGTCTTTTGAGGATGATTCTTTTTCCTTTGAGCGGGATAGTCTTCACCTGCTCGTCATTCTTGTTTAAAAGATCTATTGTAGGAAGTGGTGTGGCCTGCTCAAATTTTTTATGTTCAACCTTTCCCGTAGAGGAAATTTTCAATGGAAGAACTTCTTGTACAGAATTATCATCCGTGTAAAATTTAGCATCTGCAAAGTAAGACTCAGCCTCGGTGAATGGTTTCATGTCCGCTACTACCACCTTTATACCATCCTTATAGAACTTAAAACATTGGTGGAGGGTCGAAGGTATCACCCCATTTTCATGAAGCCAAGGTCGTCCCATTAACAGGTTGTACAATGTTTTTGCATCAATCACATGGAACAATGCACTTGATCTCAACTCCCCAATAGCAAGCTCTACCCGAATCAAGCCGATGGCTCGTTGCCCTCCTTGGTTGAAACCTTGAATCATTAACCGACTTCGAGACAATGCTTCTACTGTGATCCCAAGTTGCTTCATTGTCATTTTGGACATGATGTTTACTGCTGATCCTCCGTCGATGAGGATACGAGTAACTTTTTGTTCTCGTATATAACCAGAAACAAATAGGGGTCGATTGTGGGGTCTAGATCCGAATTGAAGATTTTCATCGGTGAAAGCAATAGCCGTACAACATGTTGCGCAATGAGAAATATTTCTTTCTGGCACCTCAACTTGTATAGTACCATTTTCTGACACTTCAAAACCGCTTGATTTAGAAGACGGTTCTTCCGGATTTTTAAGTAATTGGGCAAAAGCATATTGTACTACTTTAGGGAGCTGCAAGATTCTTCAACAGTTAAGTATGGTGGCAACTCTACTAAATTTTTTTTTATCAACAGCTTGCTTGGTGGGAGCAGTGCAAGAATCATCTTCACTCCTTGTAGACTCGTCTTCATCATGAGTTTCATAACAGGAAACCATGTAAGTTGTTCCCACAGTTTAATTATCAAAGAATCCTTAGGGAAATATTCCCGTAAGGTGATAGGGACAAGGGGCTTCTGTTCCACAAACTCATCGACTAGCTTTTCTTCTTTTCTCGCTTCTGTCTTTTTCTTCCATACTTGTTGCGGAGGTCGACGAGAATTTTTCTTATGTCTATTTCCGCGAACTTGTACAAGTTCTGATTTAGATAAGTTCCGTCGTGGCTTTTTTCGAGTCACTATTGTCCATCCCTCGCTGTCTTCAAGGGTCAACCCATGATTGGAGTTGAGCATACTGGGGACAATTCGAAAAGGTATAGCTTGTATTGGCTCAAGTGTCCCAAATTTAATTGCCTCGATTCTTGCCCCGAGGTTTGAGACTGGGGTGTCTACAGCTGTGGCATAGTTGGTAGGGATACAGGATCCAGAGACCCACAGGTTACAGTAGCATGGTTTGTCTCTACCACGTCATCTAGTTCTAAGTGAATTCTTCCTTGCCCCGCAAGACTCATAATTAACTCTTTTAGCACAAAACATTTCTCTACCGGGTTACTAACAATACTATGATACTTGCAGTACTTGGGATCATCGACGCGCCCCATCTCCTCAGGGCGTTTGCACTCTGGTAGCTCAATTACCTTCTTTTGAAGTAAGTCCTCCAACATGCCCGGTACGTCAGAGTTTGGGAATGGGTATTCCTTGTCCTCCAATTCTTTGAGAACAAAGCGACGCCTTTCCCTTTCTTGATTTGGCACCATTTTCTTTACTTCTTTTTTACTTTCTCTCGCAGAGATTTTGATCGTGGCAGTAGCAACTGCCATTGACTCCTTGGTAGAGTTTTTAAATGACATGTCTCCCTTTTTCACATCCCTTTTTTCTTTCGTTTGCTCAGCAAGAGGTTGATCTTTTTTCCCATGACTAGCAATGCTAATCTCCATGTCATGAGCTCGAGTGGCTAACTCTTCAAAGGTATGGGGTCGGATTCCTTGAAGGATATACAGAAGACCCCAATGCATTCCTTGTACGCACATTTCCACAGCAGAGATTTCCGAAAGTCTATCTTTGCAGTCTAAGCTTAACGATCGCCAACGGTTGATGTAGTCAACAACTGGCTCATCCTTCCACTGCTTGGTATTGGTAAGCTCCATCATACTCACGGTACGACGAGTGCTGTAAAAGCGGTTTAAAAACTCTCGCTCCATTTGCCCCCAATCATTAATGGATTCAGGCTCCAAGTCTGTATACCAATCAAAAGCATTTCCACGAAGAGAATGAAAGAACTATTTGATAAGGAAATCCCCTTCTGTACCAGCGTTGTTACAAGTTTCAATGAAGTGAGCAATGTGCTTCTTAGGATTTCCTTTTCCATCAAACTGTTGGAACTTCGGGGGTTGGTAACCTAGAGGCATTCTCAGGTTGTCTATTCTTTTTGTGTAGGGCTTAGAGTACATCAGAGTATTTTGAGAAGAGCCCCTATATTGTGCTCTAATAGTATTCGTAATCATGTCCTGTAGTTGTTGGACAGATAGCGAAGCTATTGGAGCTACTGGAGTAGTCTGCGTTGTGACAGGTGCTGGATTAGACGCGCATGCCTCATTGTCCTTATGTGTAAAACTGGGAGGATGAGCAGGGTCTTTGTTTGACTCATCACCATCCTGCACTTCCAATTTGTTCATGAGGTTGGCGATTTGCATATCCTTTTCTTCAACTATTTTTGTAAGTTTGTCAATGGCTCACTGCATGTCCGCCAGTTGTTCCTCTATAGTCAAAGTACCAGTTGCCATCATTGGTTCAGCCATTGAATATGAAGAATTGACAGAGTTCGATCTTTTGACTGCAGCATCCTTCAAAATTCTTATTGGTGACCCAGAATGAGAGCCAGTGCTTGAGTCGACGTCGGAGACAGACGAATGGGATCTGTCCCTGGATTTTGCTGACATTGTGATACGAGCGCTTCTGCACATTCTTAGGAAGTTGCACTTTTGCCCCCAGCGAGGCTAATTTAATGACAGGCTGATGGCTTGGGTTGACGCCAACAGGCTTCTCCGATGGAGTGTTTGTAGTAGCATGTTGATTTAGTAGCAGATTCGCCATCCTCGACTTGCTATGAGTCACGGGACCGGTAGAGGTACTGTGAGATGCATGCAAATTGACGTTCTTGTTGGCGTTCTTGCCTTTGCATGCTACTTGGGTATTTTTGGAGGCCATCGATAATGCTTTGATGTGAATATAGGAGAAAGAGATGAGAGGCAGAGTGGTCCCACCGGGCGTGCCAATTTGTAAACACAGATTTCGAGTCCTGAAAATTAAAAGAACAAGAAAAATATGGACAAGTGTAATTTGTATTGATTTAAAAATATGGGTACAATCCTCTGTGATATATATTCTCAATAAAAAGAATAAAGTAATCCTCTGATTCGATCTCCTCAAAATGCTTGATGATCCAAAGGCCGGTATGGCTTGATCTTGAATCTGATGATAGGTAAATGTTGACTCAAAGGCTTCGAGGGCTTAATCTTGAATCAAATGTTGATCGGATGTTGATCTAAGGGCTGAGAGAGCTTGTTCTTGAACCAGGCTTCAAAGTGAAGGTTCGACACTAATGGTTTATGCTTGGTGAACCTCTAAAAATTATGATGAATGCTTGAAGGTCTGAAATTTGGCAGCACTTCAATCTTGTGAAAAAGCTTCCCCTTTCTTGAATGAGGGCCTCCTATTTATAGAGGAATTGATGCTCATCTTCAAGGGCTCTTGACCAATCAGAAAATAATTATTTTCTAATTAATTTAATTCAAAGATAAATGAAAGACTTATCTTTTGTTGTGATGTGTGGCCTTCCATATGCTGACATGTGTCACTTGTTATGGATCCACATTAGCTTTGATGAGTCACCTTACTCGTGGGACCCGCCAGCCTTGAATTTGAATAGTTGACCAGTCAAACTTTTTATTGTTGACCAATCGGACGGTGATTAACACCCTACTGAATTTTCGATGTCTACACTCGCCGTCACCGGTGCAGGTATGTTTTCCCTCTATTTTGTGTTATCTTTTCCTTCTCCTCCTTCTTCTTTTCCTTTTTCGTTCCATTCTTTTTGTGGGTTTATGTGTGTGGGTTTTGTTAGATGTTGAGATGGATGAATGTGGGTGTTTTGGAGTTTGTTTGTGGGTTGTGTAGAGTTGTTTTGGTGGCTTCATATGAGTTATTGTAAAAATGGGTTTTGTGGGTTTTGAAAGATTTATTATGTGTGTATAAGTCTAACTCGAAGTATTTGTTGGGGTTTTATAGCTCGTTTTGGTGTTAAACCATATTTTGGGTTTGTGTGAGTTTTATACCTAAAACTTTATGGTTTTCTCATTTTCACCGTTGGATCTCGAGTTTTCTGTCAGATTTCAAGTTGTATAAGTTTATTTTGGGTTGATATATGTTTTGAATGGTTGGATTTCGATTTGGAGGAGTTTTGATGAATTTTTGGAAGTCGGACTCGTTGCAGCTCGAAGGTGTGCGTTTCAGAGTGTCCTCTATCAATAGAGGAGGAGCCTCTATCGATAGAAGATGCTCTCGTTTAAAAATTGGTTTTTAAGTGTTCTGTCTATCGATAGAAGGGGGTTATTGTCTATCGATAGACCCCTCTATCGATAGAGTGTCTATCGATAGCCTCTATCGATAGACCTCCTTTTTCGTGTTATTCTTATGTTTGACTTAGTTTTTCCAACCTTCTTTCCTTGGACTTGTGTCTTGAATGTTTGTGGGCCTTTGGTTAAGTATTTTTGAGGGTTTTTGAGTCCTTCAGATCCCAAGTTGCTAGTTTTTAAGAGAAACATATTTCTTAGCCTTTGAGATTGTGAATTTTGTGTACTTTCTCTTGATTCCTCGTTTGCATTATATGTTGCTTTTTAGTTTGAAAGGTTCTTTGGAGAACCACTTGCATTTGGGTGCATTTCGCATTTGCATTTGGGAGGCTTGTGGAGCCGCAAAGGGTTGGTTACACTGAAGCATTGAGGTAGGGATAAGTAACCTTTTACCGTTGATAACGATATATCTGTTTTACAACTGTTTCGAGAACCATATGAACTGTATACATTGTGTGGCATGTTTTAAATGTCATGAAATGATTTCAAATGGAAAAGCTTTACTGTTGACAAATCATGACAAATGTGAGAATTTGGACATCTTCTTGTTGATGTTATTAACTAAGTGAATGTGCATATGATTTGACTGTTTAAAGAAATGATTATTTATGATATTGACGTCTGAGTAAACTACATTTTCTAAATGAATTTATGTACCACAAATGCTGTTGACAATACATTATGCCACTCACTGATCTTTTGGACATGATAAAGGATTTGAGATATGTTTTATATTGATTGAGCTGAGGCTCTGGTTACTGGATATTGGCTTCCCTGCCTAATGGACTTTGATTATTGTGATTTATACCATGGAAGGATGAATTGACTTGTCAGAGAAAACTCCTCGTCTCTTTAATCCTAGTGGACGTTGTTAGCCCTATGGCTTCAATCATATTTTGGTAAATGTTTCATCCCACATTGTTATATGATTTTGATGATAACAAACATTGTGTTATGATTATGCATATGAATACTCATTGAACATTTTGATATATGTCAAACCTTTCAAAAGGTCTTGTGGCTTGTTTTATTAAATGGATGTATTGGATAACTTTGTTGAACATTTGTTTATCCTATGTTTCTTGCATATTATTCTTTTTACATTCATGCTTATAAGAAACAGGATTTGAGCCTTTCAACAAAGATGAACATTCGACATTGCTTGAAGCAACCATGAAGCTCATGCTCTCCAAGTGTGTCCCCATGTGAATATGGATAGTCATATATTCACTAGGGATCATGAAGAGAACCATTCAAAGATGAAGTCTTGCTCAAGCCGATCAAGCCTACTCCATGCCATTCAAGCCTAACACAAGATTTAAAGATTTCAAGCTTACGAAGACTTTGTTTGTATCTTGTGTGAGTGTTTAGGCATTACATTTGTGAATCTCTCATTTAGGATTGAACTACATTGGCTCACTTTAGAATGACTTAAAGACCATAGGTTTTAAACTTGGAAAATCTCTTTTTGGTCAAAAGTTAATTTAAGCTCATAGTGAACTATATGAAACCAAAGGTCCAAATGATTTTATACTTGTTATTTTGGCTTAAACATCTTTTGGAATACATCGTTGAATCTGCCAAAACTTGTATGAACAAGTGGTTTTGTTGAGCATATGTTTAAACTTTTGTAAAAGACTGTATGAGTAAAACAGTCGACTGTTTGGTCGACTGTTTGAGACAGTGGCTTTGTTTTATGAACACAAAACCCCTAGTCGACTAACAACCCTTTCCTAGTCGACTAACTGAGCCCTGAACTCAATAACGGCTAGTTTTTGACAAACCTAAACGGCTCTAATTTGCTTTCTAACGACCATATCTTTTGGGGGATCTATATATACTCATCTTACGAGTCTTAAACAAGCTAATGATCATATTCAATCATACACAAACTTAGTCTACATCATTCTTGTGTGATTTATTCACTTTGATTCATCATTCTCTCTTGAGCCATTGAATAGTTCTTAATCTTTGAGAGATATTAGTGAAAGCTTCATTATTGTACATCTTCAACTCATTAAGGAGTGTTCTTTATTGTACTAAAACCTCATATTGTAATCTTGTGAGTTGTAAGGGTTGAGTGTAACCCTTGTAGGTGAGAATCTACCGCCTAGAAAGTAGATTGTGGGTGAGTTGTCTTCCACCTTGAAAGAAGGCAAGTTGTAAAGGTTTCTCCACCTTGAAGGAGTGATCCATAGTGGATTGTGGAATATTCAAGACGGGGCTCTTGAGGAGTGGACGTAGGCGGAGACCGAACCACATTGATTATTGTGTTTGAATCTCTTTAACTCTTCTCTTGCATTTCAATTCATATACTTGCTATATTAATTGTTGTTCAATTCATATACTTATTGTATCAATTGTTTTATTGTGATTCAAACATTGTCTTTCGCTGATTTAATTAAACCATAATTTTTATTTGGTAATTATTTTGAAAAGTTTGCATTACCTCTATTCACCCCCCTCTAGAGGTATATACTTGGGCCAACAGACGTTACATGATGATTAATATTGGATCTTTACCACGTGTGGATGAACTGACTTGTCAGAGAAAACTCCTCGTCTCTTCACCTGATGGACATTGCATGATAGTTTTTATATCTCAGGACATGCATGTGTATATATATATATATATATATATATATATATATATATATATATATATGAACTGAATCGTATCATTGGGGATTTGGGCCCGTGGCCCTACTTGATGCTACAGGCGGCGTGACTACGGTCTACGTCCTTGGGATTTAGTTAGTAGCTCGGTTGAGCTTAAGGCTTGTTAGCCTAGAATCAACAGCCCTATAATATGATTCAGTCCATGATTGAATATGCTAAGGACCCGTTGAGGAGACGCATATGCCAATCGGGCCGAGGTCCATATCGATGGGATATGTCGAGCCCTTGTGTGGAGGTATTATCATGCTATGGATTGAGGACGTTATTTTGGCTATTGTTCACATGCGACGGGGGATTCCGCATGCATGACATATGCCTGGATACTGGTTACTGGTTACTGACTATTGGAGATGTGCTGGAGGTTATAGTTTTTCACTGAAAGTCCACACTTCTTTTAAACTTGACTTCTAATTGTTTTCTTAATCCATTGAACTCTATAAATAACAGTTTTACATAAATATTCCATGTATCAATGTATTCTTATTGATTTGTAGAGGTTATATGATCCCTTACTGATCGCGTTGAAAGCTCACCCCTGCTTATTGCAGTAAATTGCAGGTTTACCTTGGGTTGCATTCCTGGCTCAGCGGAATCCTTCGCTAAGGATTGTTGGCCAGATTTAAGGTTGTTGCTGCATTGTTGAATTGCATTCTCATATTCTTGTATATCATAAAAGGTATTATTTAGTTTATGTATTTAATTGTTAATTGTCATATTTGCCAGGGTTGTTGGCAATATTATTTGGTTTATTGAATACATTTGTATATGATGATTTGGGACATATTGCTTATGACATGCCATATCACGTTGTTATATAATTCTTGTATCTTGTGAGGACATACGGATGAGCAGGACAGGTTGTACCTTCAGCTTGACACGTGTTGACCCCTCCGGAAGAGTCGGTATGGATGTTAAGTTGGGGCGTTACAAAATGGTATTAGAGCTCATTAGTAGGTCCAAATGGGAATTCATTCATTGCATATAGTTAATAGGTGAGACCTTAGAGATAGTGCATGCATCATAATTGTGTAATTGATGGGTAGACATATCAGGTTGGGTTTTGGGTGTTCGTTGATTTTCACGATATTTAAGTTTGCTTTTGGTGTGCCTTAAGGGCCGCCTTGACATTTGACTTGTGGCTTCCATAGAATGTCGGCTTTAGGATAAGGCTTTGGCTTTGGCTAAGAGTCTGGCGGATCTTCTCAATCTTCTCCACTACTATTAGAAGGTGAAGTGCAATAGTTACCATGGAATACAACTGTATTGCTACAACTGCAATATGAAGCTATTCAGCAAACTATGGCTCACGTTTCGACTATGGCGAATGAAGGGATTTGGACTACAGCATATGAGAATTTTCAACAACTTAACCCGCCAGTTTTTCGTGGAAGTTCGAACTATCGTGGTGTAAGAAGATGGTTGAGCGGTATTCGTAGATTTTTAGAAAGGGCCGGCGTACCAGAGGAGCATAGAGTGGGTTTTGCGTCTTCCCAATTTCGAGACGAGGCTTATAAATATTCCTCTCTATCGATAGACCTCCTTTTTTGTGTTATTCTTATGTTTGACTTAGTTTTTCCAACCTTCTTTCCTTGGACTTGTGTCTTGAATGTTTGTGGGCCTTTAGTTAAGTATTTTTGAGGGTTTTTTAGTCCTTCAGATCCCAAGTTGCTAGTTTTTAAGAGAAACGTATTTCATTGCCGTTGAGATTGTGAATTTGGTGTACTTTCTCTTGATTCCTCGTTTGCATTGTATGTTGCTTTTCAGTTTGAAAGGTTCTTTGGAGAACCACTTGCATTTGGGTGCATTTCGCATTTGCATTTGGGAGGCTTGTGAAGCCACAAAGGGTTGGTTACACTGAAGCATTGATGTAGGGATAAGTAACCTTTTACCGTTGATAACGATATATCTGTTTTACAACTGTTTTGAGAACCATATGAACTGTATACACTGTGTGGCATGTTTTAAATGTCATGAAATGATTTCAAATAGAAAAGCTTTACTTTTGACAAATCACGACAAATGTGAGAATTTGGACATCTTCTTGTTGATGTTGTTAACTAAGTGAATGGGCATATGATTTGACTGTTTAAAGAAATGATTATTTATGATATTGACGTCTGAGTAAACTACATTTTCTAAATGAATTTATGTACCGCAAATGCTGTTGACAATACATTATGCCACTCACTAATCTTTTGGAAATGATAACGGATTTGAGATATGTTTTATATTGATTGAGCTGAGGCTCTGGTTACTGGATATTGGCTCCGTGCCTAATGGACTTTGATTATTGTGATTTATACCACGGAAGGATGAATTGACTTGTCAGAGAAAACTCCTCGTCTCTTCAATCCTAGTGGACGTTACATGATGATTAATACTAGATCTTTACAACGCATGAATGAACGGACTTGTCAGAGAAAACTCTTCGCTCTTCACCTGGTGGACATTGCATGATAGTTATTATATCTCAGGACATGCATGAATATATATGTATGTGGATTGAACCGTATCATTGGGGGTTTGGGCCAATGGCCCTACTTGATGCTACAGGCGGCGTGACTACGGTCTCCGTCCTTGGGATTTGGTTAGTAGCCCGGTTGAGCTAAAGGCTTGTTAACCTAGAATCAACAGCCCTATAATATGATTCAGTCCATGGTTGGATATGCTAGGGACCCATTAAGGAGACACATATGCCAATCGGGCCGAGGTCCATACCGATGGGATATGTCGAGCCCTTGTGTGGCGGTATTACCATGCTATGGATTGATGACATTATTTTGGCTATTGTTCACAAGCGACGGGGGATTCCGCATGCGTGACATATGCCTGGTTATTGGTTACTGGTTACTGACTATTAGAGATGTGCTAGAGGTTATAGTTTTTCACCGAAAGTCCACACTTCTTTAAAACTTGACTTCTAATTGTTTTCTTAATCCATTGAACTCTATAAATAACTGTTTTACATAAATATTCCATGTATCAATGTATTCTTATTGATTCGTAGAGGTTATATTATCCCTTACTGAGTGCGTTGAAAGCTCACCCCTGTTTATTGCAGTAAATTACAGGTTTACCTTGGTTTGCATTCCTGGCTCAGCGAAATCCTTCGCTAAGGATTGTTGGCCAGATTTAAGATTGTTGCTGCATTGTTGAATTGCATTCTCATATTCTTGTATATTATATAAGGTATTATTTAGTTTATGTATTTAATTGTTAATTGTCATATTTGCCAGGGTTGTTGGCAATATTATTTGGTTTATTGAATACATTTGTATATGACGATTTGGGACATATTGCTTATGACATGCCATATCACATTGTTATATAATTCTTGTATCTTGTGAGGAAATACAGATGAGCAGGACAAGTTGTACCTTCAGCTTGACACGTGTCGACCCCTCCGGAAGGGTCGGTACGGATGTTAAGTTGGGGCATTACAGATATGAAATTTCAATACATTCTTGCTGGTTGGGAAGGTCTAGCTTCAGATTCATGAATATTGGATTCATCATTCACTAGACAAAATAAACTTCAAATTCCAGAAGATAATTCATTGTTTTAACATCCATATTAATAGTAATCCATATCATAGTGTAAAATAAATTATATGCTGCAGGTAAATACTATCTTGTTGATGTGGGATTTGCAAATACACCACATTTTCTTGCTCCATATCGTGGAATCCGCTACCACTTGAGTGACTTTCAAGGTGGTAATCATCTAGTTAATGCAAAGGAGATGTTTAATCATCGACATTCATCATTACGTAACGTGATTATACATACGTTTGGAGTACTTAAAGCACGATTTCCTATATTAATAGCCCCTCCTTATCCTTTTAAAACACAAGTTAAATTGGTGATGGCATATTGCATTGTACACAATCACATTAGGCGATAGAACAAAAAAGATTGGATGTTTGATATAAATTTTGGGGAAGATATATCACATCCAAAAGAAATAAATGAAGGTAAACTTGAAGATGCCTCCGAAATCACTTCTTAACTAGGTCGATGCGACTTGGGTGCAAGATTAAGTCTCTCAATTTCAAGTTGAATGTGGGAAGAAAGGCCGCAACATTAATTATGAATTCAATAACTACTTGCGTGATTTGTTTTGGTTGCCAAACTAGGTTTTTTTATCATTTTTTTATATGTTTCTAAACTTTGGTGTCATAGTGCATTAACTGAACTTTGATAGAAAGAGCAATTGCAGTATATTATAACAATTACTAGATAATTTGATTCAAACAACATTCAGGAAAAAAAACTAGGATAGAACTCAGTTTTAGACAAACAGGCTATAAAATAGAAACAATTTAGATGTAATCTAACTGACAAAAAACTAGATAGGTAAATTAGTTCTAAACTAGACTTAATCAAATTCACAGCCCTCAATTTGTTTAACACTAGGTTTAGGGTTCAAACTATGAAAATATACTTTTCCATTTATTTATAATGCAATAGTTCAAATTTTTTAATACCAGCTAGCTAGATAGGTTCAGAGTTCAAATCATGAAAATATACTTTTTCATTTATATTTGTGCTTTTAAGTACATGCTAAAGAGAATAGCTTGAGGTAGTTGTTCTTAAAACTAACAAAAAAGAACGGCTTTAAGTAACCGTTCTTATAATTAACCAAAAGAGAACGACTTCAAGTAGTTGTTCTTATAATTTAACAAAAAGAGAACGCTAAAAGAGAATGACTTGAGGTAGCTGTTCTTAAAATTAACCAAAAGAGAATGGCTTCAAGTAGTCGTTCTTATAATTAACTGAAAAAGAACATTTTAAAAAAGAGTCGTTCTCTTTAGCATTAAATAAGCAACCTTTTACTTTTAAAAACAAATTCTTTTGAGTCGTTCTCTTTGTGGATAAAAGGCCCGTTCTTATAGGCATTTTTCCTTGTAGTGATATCTGCTTTTATGGCAATGCTGTTCAAACGGGCATTGTAGGCCCGTTCGAACCGATGTCCCTATTTGAACGGACAGAGACTGTGCAATTGAGGTTTTAGTTGTTTGAATGGAAATTGAGATTTTCATTAAGGCATTCGAACTGGGCTTCGGGCCGTTTGAACAGAAGATCGAAAAATTTGAGCCTAACAGTTAGTTCGTTCAAATGGTTCCTCGGGTCGTTTGAATGGTAGACATAGGAATTGACTATAACGGCTAGTTTTCAAACTCTAACGATCATATTATTTCCCATATCTATTTAAACTCATTCTATTCGTCATGGAATGGTTGTTGAACACATACAAACTTATCTTAACTTAGTTTACATAATCTCTTGTGATTCAAACAATCATTCAAGCAAGACTTAGTTAAAGTTTCCAAAGATCATCATCTCTTGAGCTATACTTGTTCTCATCTCAAGCTATTAGTGTGAGATATCAATTGTACAAATCTGCTTGCTAAAGCTTATTCTTTTGTACTTACTCTCAACTTTCAACACCTTGTAAGTTTGGGTTTTGGTAACCCCCGAGGAGCTTGAAGTTAGTGTTCAAGCATTGTGTAAAGGTTGATCTTTAGCCTACAAAAAGGATCATTGGTATAAGGTTTGATCTCTATCGGTCAAAGGGATCGTTTAGTGGATTGGGGAATCCTTGAGCTTATTACTTAAGGTGTGGACGTAGGCTTGGTGCCTAACCTTGTTAAAATCATTGTATTTGATTTCTTTCTCCCTACTATCTTGCAATTTATATTTTCATATCTGTTTTAGTTTATATAAATTGCATTTGTATTTACTCTGTTTTTATTTCAGCTTTGTTTGTAGTAGTTTGCTATTGACACTATTCACCCCCTCTAGTGTCTACCTTTGGGACAACGGTATTCATAATCATTTTCAACTTGACGATATTTTCACTACATCCAAAATCATTTTCATTGCACTAGCAATACTTTCACTACATTAATAGTACTTGCAATGCTAGAACCATTTTTACTGCACTAATATCTATTTTCACTAGGAGAGAGATTTGTGGGAGTGAAATTTAATTCGTATAGAAATAAAAAAGAGACAAGATAGAGAGGAGATTGATTGGTGATATTTAATTCGCAGAGAGAAAAAAAAAGATGATACAAGAGAAAAAGAGGAGATTAATTGGGGGAGAGATTCCTAGTAGATATTTTTGGAATAAAATAAATGAGATGAAAGGATCAGGGGCAGAGCTAGGATTTTATTATTGTGGAGGCAAAATTTTTTTTACTAGAAGAAATCTACCCTTACCCCCCTAATACTAACAAATGGACAATATTTCACTTTACTATATGCTTTCATAATGATGGAAATTAATATAAAATAAGATATGGGTAGACAAACACAAATACAATTTGAATTTTGACGAATGAATAACACATATTTTGAATGAATTTTGAAAATCATATAACAATGTCAAACATAGTTTGAAGCATAAATTCATAAACTTTTTAAAATGTCGAAGCAAGCAAGTAACTATAATGCTATTTTCCAAATAATATAGTGTGAGCAAATTTAAAAATTCTTGAAAATTTTCAAAATTTTAAACTAACCCAAATATTTTTAAAATTTTAGTGGGGGAACTTGTCCCCACTGCCCCAACCCTAAATCCGCTCATGGAAAAGATAGAGAATGAGAGAGGAGAGAAAGAGGAGATTTACATGAGACATTTTTGAAATAAAAAAATGAGGTGAAATAGGAATATGTGAAGATTTGAAAGTTGAAAGAAAAATTTAAAAAATTCCATGCAGCAAAATTGGTTAAAATGGAACTTCTAATAAAATTTTCTTAAAAATAAAATTTTATAGAAATGTAAGTTAGAAAAGTACAACTTTTAGGGTCGAAGACACAGTCGAAATAGTTCAACTATGAAAATTTTGTCAATCCTCCTACTACATGTGAAGTGAGTTGTCAAAAGTGATTATCAAATGGAATTTTGAATTTTAAAAGTAATTTTAAAGAAAACTGCCCCGAGTGAGCAGATACGGGACGTGAAATTCCGCTGTCCACTCATGGCCTCAACCAAACAAATTGTGAAGGCTATCAACGGTTTAAACGTTGGAACCCGAGAAACAGAGAGAGAGGAGCAGAGACAGACAGACACTCACCTATGAATGAAGAAAGACACGAAACTCGCACAAACTGACTGATAATGTTGACTGCCTATCGTATTTCGCACCACTTGCGAGACTGTGATCACCACCATCACAACAACTTGGGGCTGGGGTTAGGGTTAGGCTTAGGATTGGGATTCTGCTCCACAAGAGTTCAGCTACTTACCTCTTTCATGTTGAAGCCCTTTTCTAGAGCCACAATTGGCGACAATTATCGATTGCAGCAGCAGAGAATGATTACTTCTTCCACCACCGATTTGGCTTGCCTTCCACAACCCAAATCGCCTCGTGAAATTCCCGTACTTTCCGATTGTTTCAGGTAATTTTTCCTTCTTCTTTTTCACATGTATATTTATAATTTGTTATTTTAGTTTGTAAAAAAAAAGAAAAAAGGAACGGATGAAGAACAATTAAAGAAATGCAGTTGTATTAGGCTTAGTTCTAACGGAGGTTTTAAGCTGTGTAAGGTTCTAGATGGTGAAGAAGTTGTTATTTTCAAAATTTTGACTTGTAGTATTTTCTTGCATTTTATCAGAAACCCAACAGAATTATTTTATTACTTATTTTGGGTTTTGTGTTATCCATGCGTACATTGCTGCGTTTGTTAAATTGGTTTTTATTAATATTGTCTCATTCGATTGAATGCAGGTTATGTAATTTTTTTCCTCAATATTTTTTGCTGCTAGTCTTCATACCCATTTTATGTTTTAGTTTCGAATTCAATTACCATCTTTTTCCTCCATTCAAACAACACCTCAATATTTAACATCACGAAAGCCTCCCAACTCTCCCGGCTTTGCTCGAAACCTAATGTTGCTAATCAATTAACCCTTGTTGGTACCCCTTGGAATTCCTTGTTTTCTGTTTTAATGGCTATAGAAACAATGATAGAATGTCCTTGATTTGAAATACTCTAAAGAGCCTGCAGTTATTTTCTTCCATGTATGACACTTGAGTTATTTTCACTATGTATTTACTTCTCTTGAGTGGCACTTGTTAATTCTCCTTTTAATTTGCATTGTTCGTCCTTCCTCAACAAATGTAGATAAAATGTCTATACAGGTGTACTTTTTGAACATCATATTTTGATGCATAATGAAATTCTCTGAAATTTCAATTGCAGTTTTACTGTTTATATTATGCTTCATCTGGTTATTGAGAAAGTGGAGATTGGAATGGTGGTTGTAAGACTCCCATCATTCTTTTCATTTACTTCATGTTCTCAACAACTGGACATAGCATTCATGAAAATGTTCATGTCCTTTGCATTTTGTGGAATGACTCAAGCAATGCTCATTATATAATGAACTTCTACTTGGTATTTTTTTCTTATTATCCCATCTTATTTGAGTTTATATACTTCTACTTGGAATTTTTTAATTGCATAATTATTTTTCTTGTTATCTCATGTTATTTCAAGTATCTAATTCCTTTTTTTCTTTTTTCTTTTTGAGCAAAGCCAACGGGAAGATGATCATGAGCTTCCCTCCAGTGGATTGTCCCCCATGAAAGGTTCTTTTCTTTCCCGTTTTCCTAATTTTTCCCTTTCTATTATGCATATCTTTATTTTATTAAAATAGTGTTCTTACTATTTTGTAAAAAAGCACTATTGATTATATAAGAACCTTATTTAGAATTTTATTTTGTTGAATTCCTTTTGGATGTTGGTCCAGCTACTCTGTCATACATATTGATTAAGGACCAGTGCCAGCCTTGAGATTTGGGGGCCCCTAGGCGAGCTTCTAGTATGGGGCCCTACTATGTATTGACACAAAAAAACTGCATATAAAATATTTAAGTATCCACTGCTTTTCTTTTGTTTGCTAGTACCCAGACAAAGTTTGATCACATATATCATTACTAAAATCATATACTAAAAGAAAGATGGGAAGGGAAATTGGTAAGAGTTGAGAGTTGAGAGTTGGATTTCTAAGGTAATTCTAAAAATTGAATAATAGGTTTATAGATCTCTATGGGACAAGTGTTATTGCGCAACCACCAATAATTTTAGTTTAGCATTTTTTATTTCTATTTTTTTCAAATTTTTTTTTTTGGCTCTCTTATTTAACCAAGCAGGCAATTTTAACAAAGTGGTTTCAAAGTAACATTGGAGGTACAATGTAGATGTTGGTTAAGAATTGAAAATTTCAAACCCAATTTTAATTATGAATCATCAAAACCCTAAATTTCTAGAAGATTAAAATTGAAAAGAGAGAACAAAAAACTAGAATAGAATACAAAAGAGCAACATACTTGTACAGTTGTACTTGGGTTGTGTGATTGTGCTATATTAATAGCCCTTTGTAGCCTTTGGGGACCAAAAATATATTTTGAATAGTTGAATACTTGAATTGAAGAGAGAGACAAAGGACGTGCGGTTGTGTGGGTTTAAGTGTTTATACAAGTGGAGGACAAGGGGGGGTTGTGAGAACCACTGCAGCAAAGCAGGGAGCGAGGGGCAGTGGTGGAGCCAAAGCTTAGCTTGAGGGTGCCATAGAGCCCCTTGGCTTTTGGACACTTCCAATATACTTTATATATTATGTTATTTATATGTGTTATACATTTTAGAAAATAAGATTGGCACCCCCACTCCTTGGCCCTTAAAATTTGAAAAGTTTCTATATGTAATATATCGTATCGTATAATATATTTTGCATTTTTTTCTTATATATTTTGTTAAAGAAGTGTAGGTACTGATTTTCATCTAGTCTTGAATCTTAATATATTTCTTATTCTTGAAATTTAAAATTGTCTTCTAGTTAGGGAGGGCCCCCCACTTGGTGTTAACCACTCTTTAATTACAATCTTTTTTTTTTTTTTTTTTTTTTTAAAAGGTTTTTTTTTTTTTTTTTTAATCGTTTCTAAATTGGATGCTGTTTTTGCCTTGTGGGCCTTATAAAGTTATAATTTTAAAATGTTGAGATGTTTAGGTCCCTATCCAGGGACCTTTTATTGAGTTGTGGCCGATTTTCTTTGTTTTTTAGTTTGGGTCTGAAATGGGTTGCCTTGCCTATTTTTTAAAAAAACTTTGGGGCTTGGGCCTATGCCCAAGGCCCGCCCTGATTAAGGACTAAAAAGGACTTGGATATTGGTTTAAATACAAGATGGCACCTGTTTGGGACCTTTCTCAATTGAGTTTGGTTAGAGTCAAGTTTGATTTTATTCTTTCCTTAAGGTCCTATGTTGTTTATTTAAGTTTTATGGAGTCTAAGTATAGTTTCTATTTTCATATTAGAGTTTTAGTTGCTATTTTGTTCCTTGCTATTTTCTTACTAGAGTCCTAGTTGCTATTTTCCTGCTGGTTTCTATTTTGTGAGTTGCAATTTTCTTATTGGAGTCCTAGCTCTATATAAAGGTTTGTAGTCTCTCTTTTAATAATGAATAGTGAATAAGAACTACAGAATTTTCCAGAGCTTTTGAGAGTTGTGTGATGCAAACATAATCCTAGGTGTGATGCCTAAAGGACCTTGAGCGTGAGGCCTAAGGTTTTTAGGAGTGATTCCTAGATTATCTTCTTCTTTTCTCTTCTCCATTTTTTTTCCCTACTGCTGTATTTTCTTTATATTATCCCATAATCCTCTATTTCAAGCCTTTTAACATTTAACCCTCAAAACCCTACCTTTCTATAGCCACAACATTTCACCAACCTTTAAACCTTAAACTTAGTACTTAAAGCCTTAAAATAATTGATTATACAGCCAGAAACCCTTACTTTCCAGAATTTCCAGCAAGTGTTCCTTGTGTTTTAAGCCATTGCCTTATACTAAATAGTACCTTGCCCCTACCTTGAACTATATACAAAGCCAGTCTCAATCTTGGTATCTTCCCTAAACGTCCTACATCACATATTGTTTGTTGATGTCGGATTTACTATTCTATTTTCTTTTAGCATATTGTTTTTTAATACTATAACATGGAAATGGTATTATGAAAAAATATGGCAATGATGCTATTATATGACATAATAGTTTTAATCGATGTTTTTAAATTTGTTGATAATTTAATTAGTTATTTCATACAAATGGTTGTATGAAAAATATTGAGATGGTGAACATGAGATTTTCATTTCTTTTTTAACTATTTGTTGTGTCTGTGTATATTTGTGAAGGATTTATCAACTTTTAAAATCTCTTTTTCTAGAATAAAATATCAATGGATCTTAGCCTTTTAAATTTTTGTGTTGCCTATATTGTTATTTGGCCCTATGGGATTTAGTTGCTAAGAATGCATTTGATCATGTGGTTGAAGCTTTATTTGTAAAGCTGATGTGCAGAGATTTAGGAAAATTACAATATTTTCCCCTTTAGTTTGGCATTACGGCAAGGATCTCCCCTCCCATTTGAACAAAGACACCAGTCTCCCTGAGGTTCCATTTAATTGAAAGGACCTCTCCTCTTTCAGTCCACAGTTAGGCTATGTTACTTGGACTCGACTGGGGACTCTAAAACGACATCACGTGTGTATGAGTAAGGGATTTCTACTCTGGCCAGACCCTTTCACTTCAGATATGGCTGATCATAAGAGAAAGAGAGGAGGGAGGTACACACCTTGTTGTCGTGTTTTCAAGGAAAGATGAAGGTGCCACCATTGGAGGGTGCCATAGGGGAGGGAGGTACACACCATTGTTGTTGTCCTTGGTGCTTTATTTTCAACAATTACTTTTTTAGGCAAAACTGTTGTTTTTCTCATACTCTAAATGCTAAATACTTATGGAGAGGAGGTATGCAAAGTAACTTCAGTTATATCCATCTAAATGACTTAAATAGTTGGGAAAACAATCAAATTTTATGAATATCAATTTTTTTCTTAATTTCTTAATTTATTTTTATTTCTTATCTTGTTGTTTGTGCACTTAAGTTTATCCTTTTTGTGCTTGAGCACTTCTTAAGTTATTTAATATAGTTATTTACCCATGAGGGCTCTCTATCTCTCACATAAAAGAAACTAAATTTCACTGAGTTTTAGAGAAGTAGATTAATGTCTTCATGTGACCAGCTGAATGATTTTGTATTGTCTTCTTATTAATTAACTTGTTGCACGTTTTCCCTTTTTTCCGTTTCAATTTTTTTTTTCGTGTAAAATTTAATTATCTAATTTGAGGTAATGTAATATATCTTCTTTCGGCAATTCTTTTTTTTTTTTGGATAAGAAATAAAGCTAGCAAATGTGAAAATTCAACTCAATTCTTGTTTTACCTATCCCTCATATTTTTTGGCACTCGTTTGATTGTTTAGTGTGTACACTTTTTGTTCATTTTATTCTATTTGGATTTTTAATAAATTTTTAATTGTTTTAAAGTACATTTTATATTGGATATCTTGACACTTTTATGCCATAGATATCAGAATAACTTTGCATCTTTACTTTACACTGTAATAAATCAGAATCTATTTTTTCATTCAGTTAGCTAATAAATATTGTGGGAGTATCAGAACTGTAAGTTTGACTATATATTTTATAGTTTCATGAAGCATTTTTGATTTCTTTAAGTGGCCGTCTTAAAAGATTTTAGTTGATAATTATAATCTGTTATCCTTTTTAAACATGTAATTGAAAATTTGTTTGGCATCATTACGCTAGGAGGAATTGTAGCATTAGGAAAATTTGAAGCCCTTCACATTGGTCATCGAGAACTTGCCGTTCAAGCATCAAAGATTGGAGCTCCATTTCTCTTGTCATTTGTAGGAATGGCAGAAGTATTTGGTTGGGAACCTAGGTATGGACATTGTTATTTGTTCTCCCTTTTCTGTTTATTAGAAGTATCTTCTCTCTTTTGATTTGTGGAGGGTGGTTTTTTTCATGTGCAATTTTTTTAATAAAAATTTTTATTCTTCCATCTAGTGCTTTTGCCTGAATCTTGCTTTTTAGTGAGTCTTATAATCAAGGTAACCACTTTGGAAACTTGTTAAAGTTTTTTGAGTTAATGTTCAACTATTAGCTTAATTTGCTTTCTTTTACTGAAATTGCAGTTTTCTGAAGTCTGGTATTTGAAGCTTGTTATGATATATGGTTTGTTGTTACAACTATGAGTTATGACTTTTGAAAATTTGATGAGGTATTTGAAGCAACAAAAGTTGAACTATTATTAGTCGCGCACCAAGTGAAAAGCACATTAATGCTACTTTTTCTAATTCCTAAGGTCATAGGTCTAGTTAAATCTAAGGATTTTTGACCTATTTTCCCCATTTACTTTTTTGTTTGAGATCATTGCTAAAGTTCTGTATAGGCATCTTAGGGAGGTTGTTTGTAAGACCATTAGCTTGAGTTAATTCACTTTTGTGAAGGGATTACAGATGACTTGTGCTGTTCACTCACTTGGACAATGAGTGCGTGTGAGATTGCAGGAACTCCATGAGGAAGTTGTGGCCTGTGGTGGTGATAGTGGATCTTGAGACAATTTATGAACATCTTGATTGGATGTTTTTATATGAAACTTGTGAAAAAACAGTTTTGGAAATACATGGAGGTTGTTTATTAGAGGTTTTATCTCTTTCTCAGCTTTTCCATCTTCCTTGATCGTATTTCTAGAGATTTATTTCCAGCATCTAGGAGGCTTCAGCGGAGAAATTCTCCGCTCTTTCCTGTTTTGTTTTTGACCTAATAACCTCAGTAGCTTGGTTTTTAGAGATGGGAATGGTGGTTTCTTTAAGGGGCTGTTAAAAAGCGGTAATTGAATTCAGGTATGATGGGCAATTAAAGATTTTGTGGTGGGAGATGAATTCAGGGGAGGATAGGATCCGCACTCATTTCAGTATATTTGGGTTTCATGTACTGAGTGGGCTTTTAAGTTCTTAGCATGCCTTTAGGTGACAATCTACTTACCATTGACTTTTGAGAGTAGAGAAGTTTGCACATTGTTTGGCATCATAGAATAAGCAATAAATTAATCAATCTCTTAATCCCTCTTAGTTTTTATTCTTTATTTTTTTTAAAGATGCAGAAAAAACAGCATACAACCACATCAAATACATTGAGGTAAACAAACAGCCATAATATCACCCAACATTATCTTCCACAACACTATTGGAAAATGATGGTCCCACTCAGAATAGTATCATCATTCATGCCCCCAAATTCGCCAATTAATCCGATGACCTATTGGCTTGCCTATAAATATTCCCTGTCAGGTTTGCTAAATGTATTGAGAGATGTCATATAGGTTTTCTTGTGTTGGGTTTAAGTTGGGAGTAGAATGTTCATTTTGTGAGAGAGTAGAGGAAGTTTGTCTTGGAAAGGTAATGTGGTTTAAGGAATGAATGCTTTTTTTGTAGTGGTTTTGGAGATTCCTCAGCAAGCCATACTCTTTGTGTCATGTGATTATTTGAAGTCAGTGGGGCAGACTTTCTAATGGATGGAATTCCAGCATGGTCACTAGAGAGAGTCACAAATGCCCGCAGGAGGTCATCACCTAATTTCTTTTTATTTTGAATTATATTATATATGTCATTGATTTTGGTTCCTAAACTAGATTATGTGAAGGTTTATGGTACAGTAGTGTTTCTTGTGTCCTAGACTTTATACTTTACTGTCTATTTTGGGCCGTGTCCTTTTCCCATTTTGGTATGAATTGAGATTTCAATAATAGGTCTAATCCTAATTTAATGTTTTGAAACCTGGTTAGGACTGATAGTTGTAATGATTTGGCCAGGGCCAGAGCTATTATTGGCTGGGTGTTCCAAATTGGGTCATGTCCTTTACCCATTTTGGTATGAATTGAGACTTCAATAATAGGCCTAATCCCAATTTATTGTTTTGAAACCTGGTTAGGAATGATTGGTCAATTGGTTTGGCCAGGGCCAGAGATATTATTGGCTGGGTGTTTCAAATGCTATGAAGAAAACCTGGTTGAGCTAACATGTTTTGACCATTGGACCATTGATCCAGTCTGGTCAAATGACCATATAAATCCTTTTATATTTTTTTATTTTTTTTCCGAAAATTTATTCGGTGAGTGATAAATTTTATACTTCTCAGCCATGTGGGAAAAAAATATGTTAGCTCAACCAGGTTTTGACCATATAAATGATGGTCCCACACAGAAAATTCTATACTTATCAGCCACTTAAATGGGTTTCATGTCCAGTCTGGTCAAATGACCATATAAATTTTATACTTCTCAGCCATGTGGCCGAGAAAAGAGTCATCTTAATCAATTGGGGAGGAGATTTTATTCTTCTCAGCCATGTGGCCGAGAAAAGTATCATCTTAATCGTGTTATTGCTTATGCTTTTCCTTGATTACCTTAATTGCATGCATTTGTTCCCAATCAATCCAGGATGGGGATTTGAGCCCTCGATCTTAATAGGATCCTAAAGTTATTTTCTCTTGCAATTCTTCCTGACTCTAGTCTCCTTCTTTCCTCTATTCTTTGATTTAGAACCCCAAATGCCCCAAAGGTCAAGAGAAGTAATATTAGTGATCTGTTGTAAAAGTGAGTTTATATAGTTTATTTTCAAAACTTTTGCTTTACATGCAAGGATGATAACAATACCTATTAGTTGATGATGCCATGAAATTATCATAAGAGAACTACACCCTACGACTGAAAGAGATCTAAATAATTATCAAAGTTAGATTGTCGATTTTTGGCCCTTTTTTTGCCACCATAGATAGAGTTTGGAGTAATGGTGTTGCATAAATATGCTAGATCATGCATGTAAAGTGTACATGCTTATTATGTGTGAAACAATGGCCAAAATTTAGAAATCAGTGTACACAAGTGCCACATATGTTACAAATAATTATTGCAATCACTTTGGGCAATCCAAATCACAAACTAGTAGCAACCCTATAAATAGGCTACAACCCTATTTCTAGAGGAAATCTAAAACTGAATAGGAAAAAAGACTATTCCTGCCCCCTAACTCCCTAAGTAAAACATGATCTTAAATAAAAATCAACTCATCTTTCACACAAAATTGATTGATCGGCCTAAATTAAACTAGCCATAATTAATAAATTTAAAAATATTCAATTGACATAAATCTCTACTTTATGAGCTGCATCAAATGTCACCTTAAACACAAAGTTGCATTAGGTGACCTGTTTAAGGCTATTTACCAAACATATTTTGAAAAACCGACTATTGGATTAGATACCCTTCTTATTCATGTCATGCATGCCAAAAATCATAGTGCTCCAATAGTCTAGTTCTAAAACATGTTGCTGTGAAAAACTATGACTTTTTTGTTGCTCAAAATGTCACCAATTTTTCCTAGTTGATTTTTTCATGAACAGACGGTTGGATCACTGTGATTTTTGGCATGCATGACATGCATAAGAAGGTTATCTAATCCAAAGGCTGGTCTTTCAAAATTTGTTTTGTAATTGACTTTAAGTAGGTCACCTTATGCAACTTTGCGTCTTGTATAGTTGTATATATAGGTGCACACACACACAAACACACACACCTATATATTTATATACACGTATCAGAGCCAATTTTCATGGCTGGTAGCAAGTAGAGACTTTACAAACTTAATTTAGTGAATCTAGGCCAGTCCAGTAAGTTCCGGGGTGGGCAGTAGGTGGCGGATTGTCTAGTACTGAATTAGGTTTGAGAGTCAACATGAGCTTCCTGTCCCGAAGTTTGTCTAGAGCATCATCATCAACATCCTCTAAAGGGAAACAAATGATCAACAAGAAAGAAACCACATATAACAACGATGACATAGAATTGAGTTATTGGAAAATACCCAAGATTCCAACAAAAGAAGTTTTTCACAGAGGTACGTTTTAGTACTTCGCCGACCTCAACATCATAATGCAAGAAAAAACAGTTGACCTCAAAAATGATTTTGAAGTCATTCAACTATTCAACAAGGATTCCATCGAACAACACAAAAAATATAACTTCAAACTCCTACACATAGGACTTGTACAAGTAGCAGCTGTACCCTTAGGGAGAGAAGGGTTAGACATGAGCGTAGTCATGGCATTAAGAGATTGTTGATGGCTCAATTTTGATAAATCCATGTTAGGGAGCATCCAGTTTGACCTTCATGAAGGACCAGTCTACTTCAACTGTTTTCCTAACTTTACAGTAAGTTTGGGGGACGCCAACATTATGGATGTTCTAACAGTTAACATAAAAGTTCACAACTCAGAGATCAAAGGTGGATCTCTACCAATATTAGTTCAATCTAGAATACAATACAGAACACTCACTACACTGCTAGATCCAAAAGCAAGGCAAATTTCCCCAAGAGGAGAAACTTTGTTATTGCACTCCAATATTAGAGACAAAAATGCCATCATCACACTAAGGAAAGTTATGTGGAATGAACTTACCATTCCTCAGGAATGGAGGTTCCCACAAATATAACTACCTCCTCCACAACCTCAACCAAACACATCCTTGACCAGGGTTAAGAGGATGACAGAATATGCTGATGAAAGTGTCGGAATAAGCTTTGCTACAAGCTCATTCAGGCTTCCCTTAGAACCACAAAGAAAAAACAATGTTGAGAATTTGTCAATGGCCTCTTGCTTTTCAATACCTGTAAGGATATTTGGACAGAGAGAGCCCAGTTCAAACACCAATCTGGCTGGAGTTAAAATTTTAAATATTCCTCGATCATATTATACCACAGAACCAACAAAGATAAAAAAATCTGAGGATACTCCTCCTCACTTGTCTCCAACACGTTCACAAATGGATCCTCATATCTTTGCAATTGAAAAAGATCTTGAAATAGACAAAGAATTCCTAAGGGCAGATTTTTATGATGAAAACAACAAAAAGCCCAAGGAATGGTTTTTTAAAACATACAACAAACTTCATAGAAATATAGTACAAGAATTGTACTATTCTTTCATGAAAAAACATAGAATGCATATTTACTTCTTCACATGGTTTGAAATTTATGCTGAAAAAAATTCAGTAGAATTTCTCTTCCATAGAGAAATAAATATGACAGGCAAATATACCTCTACTTGGCAGACCTCGCCAAATGTTCATAAGGAGTCCATCCATCCTCCCTTAGAACATATAGAGATTTCCATTAGAAATGGAGTAGTCATTGCTTCTCCATTCAAAGACACCATCACAGATCCCAATAGCCAACCAAAAGGTAAAGATATCCAAAAAATCATGCATCAAAATAATTTTACAAATCAATACTACAAAACAATAGGTGATCAGTTAACAAGGGTAGAGAACCTAGTTCAGAGAGAACAAATTCTCATGGAAAATGCTGATGAAACACCATTGTTTATTCCACACGAGATTCTCAAAAAGTTTCATGTGGAATTATAAAAAATTGTCTATCAAAAAATCGAAAAAAGATTGCAAAACCTAACAGATATTGTCTGCCAGGTTCATGATTCCCTAGAACCATCAAGAAAGACAATTTCAACAATATCGAAAGCTAAACCAGATTAAGATGCTGAAGTAGATGAAATTCTAGAAGCTTTCAAAAATATTGAAATAAGTAATGTAAATCAAAATGCAAAACCTTTAAGGAATTTCTACCCTATGTCAACATTTCCACATATGCAGATTGAGGAGAGAGGATCTTTCACTCAAGCCTCATATCATGGAGGTACTCTCAGTTTTGTCTTTTTTTTTAGATGGATCATCTAAGAAATGTTTTGCAATGGCGAAGATTAAGGTTGCAACTGCATCCTGAATTTCTTCATCACTCTCAGTTTTGATTACAGTTGTATTAGGATCGGTCTTTATAGCATTTAGGATCATTTTTCTTTCTGCTTGGTTGAGATAATTATCCCACCAACCTTTAAGTTGTCCAGTGAACTCAGTAACTAATGCTTGAGCTACAGCATGATCCGATGTATATGGTGACTTGGTTTTGTATGCAGTACAAACCATGGTCATTTCTTGCAAGGTGTTGAGAATGTGATATTCAATCATACTATCTATATTCCCTTCATAGATAGTACCTCCATGATATGAAGCTTGAGTGAAAGATCCTCTTTCCTTAATCTGCATATCTGGAAATGTTGACCTTGGGTAGAAATTCCTTAAAGGTTTTGCATTTTGATTTATATTACTTATTTCAATATTTTTGAAAGCTTCTAGAATTTCATCTGCTTCCGCATCTGAATTTGGTTTAGCTTTCGATATTGTTGAAATTGTCTTTCTCGATGGTTCTGGGGAATCAGGAACTTGGTAGACAATATCTGTTAGGTTTTGCAATCTTTTTTCTATTTCTTGATAGACATTTTTTAATAATTCCTTATGAAACTTTTTAGGAATCTCATGTGGAATAAACAATGGTGTTTCATCAGCATTTTCGGGGAGAATTTATTCTCTGTGAACTAAGTTATCTACCCTAGTTAACTGATCACCTATTGTTTTTAACTGTTGATTTGTAAAATTATTTTGATGCGCGCGCGCGCACACATACACATATATGTATGTATATATGTATGTATGTATACCTATATATACAGAAATGATAGAGTCAGCATATGCTTACATAAGTTTATGTAAGCATGAAGTTAGTAGATAATTGTGGGATGAGTGTTTCGAAAAAGTGTCCATTGGATTAGATATTCTTCTTATGGATGCCATGCATGCCAAAAATCATGTGATCAGGCTCTTTATATATATATATATATATACAAAGCTTCTAATATAAGGTGCACCTGATGCAAGATGCATCAGGTGGCCTCTTCTAGA
>JAESVK010000960.1:963268-993658 GCA_017140935.1 Hamamelis virginiana
ATATAAGGTGCACCTGATGCAAGATGCATCAGGTGGCCTCTTCTAGAGCCACTTGTTGAGCATATTTTTAGAAACTGACTATTGGATTTGATGCTCCTTTTATGTATGTCATGCCTGCCAAAAATCACAGTGATCCAACGGTTGATTTCTTAAAAAACCGACTGTGAAAAAAGGGTGACATTTTAAATAACAAAAAAGTCTTAGTTTTTCAAAGTTACGTTTTTCAGAAACCAACCGTTGGATCACTGTCATTTTTTGCAGGCATGATATACATGAAAGGAGCATCAAATCCAACGGTCAGTTTTCGAAAATATGCTCAACAAGTGGCTCTAGAAGAGGCCACCTGATGCATCTTGCATCAGGTGCACCTTATATATAGAATGGCGATCAGTTGCAGTCCAGATTGCAAGTGGACTGCACGGCCATTTGGCAGTGTTCCGGTGGTCGGTTCCAAATTCCGACTGTTGGATATGATGCTCACTCCCTGCATGCCATGCCTGCAAAAAATCATGCCGATCCGACGGTTGGAATTTTGTAAAACCGGCCTTAAACACAAATGAAATTTATATATAGTCTTTGGTAATTTCAGTCTACTTAAGGCTGGTTTTACAAAATTCCGACCGTCGGATCGGCATGATTTTTGGCAGGCGTGGCATGCAGGGAGTGAGCATCATATCCAACTGTTGGAATTTGGAACCGACCTCCGGAACAAGGCCAAATGGCCGTGCAGTCCACTTGCAGTCTGGACTGCAACTGATCGCCATTATACACACACACACACACTAAATTGATCAATTGTGGTATGGTGTACTGCAAGTGATCATTCCTCATATATATATATATATATATATATATATATATATATAAGCATATTGTTAGACAGAGGTGCTGTTATAAGGTGCACCTGATGCAAGATGCATCAGGTGCCCTCCTCTACAGCCATCTGTGATGCAAATTTTTAAAAACTGACCGTTGGATTAGATACCTCTATAATGTATGTTATGTCTACCAAAAATCACAGTGATCCAACGGTTGGTTTCTGAGAAAACTGACTGCTAAAAAATGATACCATTTTAAAGAACAAATAAGTCATAGTTTTTTAGCAGTCAGTTTTCTCAGAAACCAACCGTTGGATCACTGTGATTTTTGGCAGACATGACATACATTATAGGGGTATCTAATCCAACGGTCAGTTTTTAAAAATTTTCATCACAGGTGGCTGTAGAGGAGGGCCCCTGATGCAAAATGCATCAGGTGCACCTGATATTAGCACTTCTGTATTATTAGATTGTTAAAATTTAAACATTACTGATATGCTTTAGTAGAGCAACCTATTGTAAGTACGTAGTTGTTACTGTAAAGGCTTTTCTATAACAACCACACAGTCGACTTACTGGTTTAAGTAAAGAATGTTGGTAATAATTTTAGGGTTCTTTTTTCCTTTTCATTATTGTAATAGGAAAGACTTTTGGAAATACATGTGATCAGGCTCTTTTTAGAGAGTTTGTCCACGGTCCACACCCCACTTCGCTCAGTGCAATTCAATTTCCACCAATGTGCTGTGCCAGATCTTCCAAATTTTAAACACAATACATGTGTTTTAGAATCAATAAATTATTGTATTGCATGTTAACATGAATAAAACAGTTTATGACAAATTTGGTGTTAAATTTTTCTAAACAGGGCTCCCATAGTTGCCAAATGTGACCGAAAGCGGGTTCTTTTCTCTTGGGCTCCCTACTGTGGTAATGTGGCCCCAGCAGAGTTCCAGGTTGAGTTTTCAAGTGTTCGGCATCTTACTCCTCGGCAATTTGTTGAGAAGTTATCGGTGGAGCTTGGAGTATGTGGAGTTGTGGCAGGTACTTTAAATTAAGAGATTTCTTTCTATTTCTTTAAATTCTTTATTTGTTAACAACTTTGCTTGATTAAATTGGTAATCAGAATAGAAGATTTTAAAATGGGTTATTGTGTATAGGTGAAAACTACCGGTTTGGATATAAAGCTTCTGGTGATGCATCCGAGTTGGTGAGGCTGTGTGAGGAGTATGGTATGGGGGCATTCATAATAAATTCTGTCATGGACAAGAACCTAGATTCCAGAAGTATTGGATCTAGTGATTCAAAGGAGAGAGGACAAGTTTCATCTACTCGTGTTCGCCATGCTCTTGCTGAAGGAGATATGAAATATGTGTCGGAGCTTTTGGGTCGCCTGCATCGTCTGATGTTGATGGTGAAAGACCAGGAAGGATTTACTTACAGTAAACATAGGGTGTCAGTTCCAAAGTCCTTTTTGTTAAATCTACCACCGAAGGACGGTTTTTATGAAAATTGTTCTCTCATGATTGGTGATCAGAACCCTATACCATGCAGAGTAACCATTGATACAACACATATCTATTTAGAATTGGATGATGTAGGTTCTTATATACTCTTTTCTTCTCAAGACTTCCAGCTCTTGGGTATTGAATTTGGTGACTCAGGAGTCTGATTATGTTTAATTTATGTGTTCTCATTTAATTTCCTTTCATTGGAGTAATTCATGGATGAGAAGTTTCTTCCATGTCCTAAAGCGAATGGGGTACATCTGCTGCAGAAACAAGGTGGTGAATTGTATTTATCACTTTATGAAAAAGTATATTCATAGCTTATACATCAATACATTATGCATTTTCTATTCTTTTAAGTGAAAAATGAAATTTTACCCATTGATTCAGTGAATTACATTTTTTAACTGCGGGTTGAAATATAACTGGCTGAAATTGGAACAGATGGTACACAAATGTGCCAAGGGAATAATGATGTCCAATTTACAACTCTGGCTGCAAAAGCTTTGTCCTTATGTACCTTGTCAGAAATTGAGAAGTATAGGAGATTGTAGTCCTAGGGCTGGCTACCTTTTATGTTGTCTTGGTTTTTGTAGGTGCACTTTCATCCACCAGCTGCAGATGTTGAAAAGATGGAGCAGTGGTATCTTCAGTATGTGGACATATAACTATCATGTTTGTGATGCCCTATCCTTAGATGTCTTAAAAACTTGAAGACTCTACTAGACTTGAAAGTTACACCTCGATAAAACTTAGTACAGCTTCTCCATCTTGTACTCTTCAAGGAAATTCTCGACCTTCATATAGATAAGATTGCCTTTTTTTGTTCCAGTGTTTTGAATTTTTCATCAGGTCCATATTAAGTTGATACTTGCGCTTGATTAGAAGATGCTACATTTAGATGATTTCTTTATGTTGGCTTCTTATTTACCAAACTTTTATCTTTGTTTCAAGTTCCAACTCTTCGATTACAGAGAGACCCACAACCTCACATGAACTTCTTAGCGAAGAGAGAGAGAGAGAGAGAGAGAGAAACCTCACAACTTGTGCAGCCAGACCTAACAAGTTGTTGAAGGTGAATTTTTTATTGTATTCTCTAGTGTTTCTTTCATTTGTATTATGTTGTTACATTTGACCCAGCCCAATTCCTGCCTGAACTGACCTATTGCCATGACTAACGCAATCCTTGGATATTTTCATAGCCTCAAAGCTATGCTAGATTTGGAAGTGTTTCTTTCCTTCTTCTTAGCAAACTTTTGACTTTGATTCATATTTTTCCATTACAGAAACCTATTCTCTTTTGTTCTCTCTTTTTGTCTTGTTATGAAATGAACTTTGTACATGGCTTTGGACCTACTGGGCAAAGATTACTGCAGGGAAGATAATATGATACTGCTCTCTTATTGTCATCCAGTCTCTTGGTGGCTTTAGAGCATTCCTTATTTGCGCCAAACACTTATAAATGCATCATGCATACATATTGCATTATTACTGAAGATTCATTGATGTACATGTGAAACTACTGCCATGCCTAAATATGGAGCTGAAATTCATATGCTTATTCCACTGAACCTTTTATATGAGTAGTTTTAATAAGGTGGCGGGACTGAAGAGGAAGTGAGACTGAAGTGTGTTAAGAGCACTGAAGGTGATGTTATTCTAAAACCATAATTCTATTATTTGTTTTCTTCTCTTTTAGTGTCATTTTGGGGGGCGAAAACATATATTTTTATACAAATAGAATATTTCTTTTAGGCTGGATAGCAATGTGTTATTCTCCACTAAAATGAATAATGATTCTTTAATTGTTCTGAACTTGAGGTTCTTATGTAGATAGAGGCTTATAGCATGCAAACTTATTTGTCATGTGACTTTTTGGATCCGGTGTAATGATTTCATCAGTGGCTCTCATAAAGTCATTTTGGGAACTATACCTCTGCAACACTTATCTGGTTTTAGAACATTGAGTGATGTATTTGTTTCTAATTACTTGAATATTATCTTTAAGTTGCTGAACTTGAGGCTTTTATGTGTGCTGCAGCATGTGAACGATGTGGCATCTTGGATCAGTTGTATATGATGTTGTAGGGGTCTGGAGCTTTAGTTTCTTTCCCTTTTTTTGGGTTTTACTTCTTTTGAAAATGTACATCATGTACATCTTTCTTTATAACATATATTAAACTTGCCATATAAAAAATAAATAAATTAAGACTAATGTTTTAATCAGTGGACAAAATTTTTTACTCCAAACTGAAGTTGCTATGAAACCTCTTGTTGTATCCTTTGTTTTTGACTTTGTACATTGGAACTACTGGACTTCTGGTGTTTTGTTTTACGATCTCCTTTGTGGGACTGAGGAGCTGAATACACCTCTTTTTAGATTGTCCTATGTATGGAGGATGAAGCATAATACACTAATGAAATTGCCTACATCATATTTTTCATTGATGAGCAAGGAAGGGAAAGGGACATCCCTTATTTGTGTGTCTCTTTTACAGTAATGCCATATAAGCATTGTTAGAAAGAACTACGGAGAGTTTTGGATAATTAGGTTGGGGTCGGGTTTTTGCTACTTACTGACTTAAATAGATAAGCAGACTAACCACTATCAAACAAGTATCGCCAGAATAATTGAAACTTGGAAGGAAAGTGGGTGATGTTAAAAAGTCCATTACCGTAGTCTAACATATCGAAAATATCAGCGATATTGGTAAATTGGTGACCCTCGATACAAAATAAGCTTGACATAACTTTTTGTCAATATATCGATGGATATATTGGGATATATCGGAATACATCGACTATATTTTGGGATTCAAGCAATTTCTTTCATAAAACTACATAATTCGATAGATATTGCCAATATATCACCGATATATCTGTAGTTCACGAGTCTAATTGTTTTCTGTCTTTGTGGTGCATTTTAGCATGAAAAGACCATTTTGATTCATGTGGATAATTTTGAGCCACCTAGGAACACTATGTGGTATTTATTATTGTGCAAATGATATATATGATACATTTCTAATGTTATGTGACATTCCAATGTGAATTTTGTACAAATTTGTAATTTATTTTGCCTAGCGTGGTACACTTTATTGATCTTATACAACACAAACTTGTCTTATATACATTTAATTTGCAATGTTTTGATTCTAAATTGTGTATTATAGTCTAATTCATTGTTTTGTAGAGTTTCACTGAAAATATCCATGTTTAACTAATAAAATCCGTCATATCTTGAAATCGATATTGATATTTCCAATACGATCAATATATCCGTGTTTTGGGACCATCAATATATCCGTCAATACTAATATTTAAGTGGTCAATACTAATATTTAAGTGGCCATTACACAACAATGATCCCATGGAAGCGGGTTCCAAGGAGGAGTGAGTGGGATATAGTCCCAACCTTCACAAATTTTTTGGCTGTTCTCAAGACTCAAAACTGCGCTTTCGTGCTTGATACTAAGACTTTTACTATTGCAGCAGACAATGGCCCCTAAAATGGGTTATGTTATCATACGAAAATTTACCTGTTGTATCTTAAACTTTGTCATTTATGCTCAATTGGATATTGCACCCAGATTACACTTCGAAATTTCGTTAATTGAGGGATTACCAAGTTCTCTGACCTGAGATATTGTTAAGTATTGCCAATACGTTTGAAATTTTGACGCAACTGCTATGAAGATGCAAGATGAAATGTGAAATTCAATTGAGTCATTGGAATAGAATATTTAGAGATCCCAAGATCTTGAAAGAGAGAAAAAAAGGTCTTGCTTCAAGATCTTGGAGATAAAATAGAGAAGAGGTTAGACGTAAATTTTTTTAAAATGATGTCAGAGACCAGGATTAAAATTAGCGAGGGTACACGCAGAGGGATACGATGACCTATACAATCAACTAGGTACTAAAGAAGCTGAACAACTATTTACGAACTTTCAAAAATTAGAAAGGTAGGCTAAGATTGTGTTCAGAATCTTTAGATGCACTAATGGAAAAATTAAGATGATGGGTGTCATGGTGCATGACTGGGAGTTCATAAAATAGATAAGAGGAGATCCTAAAGATTGGGGAATGAAAATTGTACAATAGGTTTTGGACTAGAGGAGAACATTTACTTGGAAGAGATGCACTGTTTTACAATTTTCACCCATATATATGGGGTTGAATTAGGGTTAATAAAGTGAAGAAGCTTTTTCATTGTGAGGAAAGAATCTAAGCTATTGTGCGATTCCAAGAGATGTCTGGTAAAAAACTTATTTGGTTCACCAAACTAAATTGTTCAATATGATTCTAGATTCTAGTGTAATGCTGAGCAACCAAAGGAGAATCTTTGTGATTCCAATCCACTGTAATAAAGGAGATATTTGTATCAATTATTGTAGGGTCAAATGTACATGATGAAATCTTGGAGATAGTGATGGATCAGAGATGAAGAGAAGATATCAAATCTTAATAGATTTGCTTCACACCAAAGGAAGTTTATTTGGAGGCTAACTGATGTACTTTAAACAATTAATGGAGGAGATTAAGGAGAAGAGATCTTTATGTAACTTTTATTGACTTGGAGGAAGCATATGATAGAAGTCCTACATAGTTGATTTGGTTGGTTTTGGGAAGTGAACAAGTTCTGATCAAATGCATTGGCATTATGGAAGAAATCTATGAGGTCAGTTGAACTATCAATATGGTTGGGGTGTAGAATAAAGACATTCTAATTACAAGAAGCTTATATTAGTGGTCAGTTTTAGGCCCTTATCTATTTGGACTGGTTATGGTTGAATTGCCACTCATATTCAAGAGAGGTGGCTTGTACTTTATTAGTAAATGAAATGGCGTTGATTAATGTGACCAATTTGGGAATTTGACTAAGTTGGGCTTAATTAGGATTCATATAATGTCTCTTTATCAAGACCAAAAATCAATGTGGTTTGGGAGTGAAGATTGATGCTCAGGAGGGACCTTAATTACTACTAAACATGTCTTCTAATGTTTGGAATTTGCTTGGCTCATGCAAATATTATGCTATAGAATTGCCTGTGTGAGCTAAAGATCAAATTGGGAGATTTGCAGCTGCTTCCATGTATGAGCTTTTTCTGCTGTGTGAATTTCCATTCGATCTCCATTTTCTTTGAAAGATTGTCCAAGTTTTGTAATACGTGACTGGATGAGTTTATCCACTTCTTCCTAGTTTTTTGATGCATTGGACAAAATCTTGGCAAATCTAGATTGAGGAGTTGGCGGGGAATAACCTTAGATATACTGAGGTTTCCTTTTATGTTTTGTTCTGTGCAGGTATGTTTTAAGATTTCAGACAACGAAATGAAACATTATTGGAAATATAGAGATGTAGAGTGGCTCCTCAAGCCAAAGCCTTGGCCGTTGTCCTGGTTAGTTGCTATATAAAGTGGAGTTTCAGTTAGATGTTACAAAATTATAAAAAAATGCAAAATATAATAGATCATTATCTCCTCACATGTTATAGGTCTTTCGTATCAATTAATGAAAGCTCATTTTAGAATGTTTGTTAACAACTTGATATTTACAGGTGAACATGCATGGTTACTAGTATTTGTTTCTTAGTAACTTTTAGTAGTTTTTATATTGCTGTTTGATGCGCTTGTAGTTTTGTTAGTTTGTGTCAGAATAGGATTGTGAATCCACACTCGGAGCTGTTCTCTCTAGTTTGATGCCATTATAATTGTAAATGGGGCAGGGTGTCATGGCATAGTCCATAGGACTGCGAGGCCATCGGCAGGTTGGTCAGTTGGTCCTTCATAGCTTGAGTAGTGTTAGATAAGATAAGATAAGATAGTATTGCCATTTAGGCTCTACCTACCATGCAGTGAAGAAATATTATCCCCGACTTTGTGATGGCTGTTGTCTCTATTTATTTTAGCGCAAATTTTAGTGGTCCATTGATGGCTAGCTAACAACTTCTCCATTGACCAATTGGTAGGACATCAAGAAACTTTGTGCTTTAGAGATTACAAGTTAGTTATTGGACGAGAGGCGTTCCCATCCTCAGATTCTAGCCCACTCTTTTACTCTTCTCTGTTACCCATAAATCATTATGAATTTTGAAATTTTTTTTTTTTTTGGGTAGAGATGTAGAGTGAGAACATGAGGATATAACACACACACTGCTGTCAAAACTAAAACCTAACCTAAAGCCTCCCCTTATAGTAGAGGAAGAAGTGCCATTGGATTACAAGCCTTTTATGGAATTATGATATTTAAATTTATGTTTGCGGAGACAAACATGTCCCTTTTCTTTATCCCAGCCCCAACCCCAGCCTCCTGAGTTTTGACTAGAATTTTTGCTTTTGATGCAATGTCTTCTCATAATCCGTAACTTAATGAATTTTCACCTTTTAAAACATGTTGGGAGAATATTTTTTAGCTTCTTGAGCAAATTGCCCCCACCACCTCCATAAAATAAGTTTTGACTAGAATTTTTGCTTTTGATGCAATGTCATCTCATAATCCTTCATGAATTTTCACATTTTAAAACATGTTGGGAGAATATTTTTTAGCTTCTTGAGCAAATTGCCTCCCACCACCTCCATAAAATAAAATAAAATAAAAAAAGAAAAGAAAAAGAAAAAGAAAAAGGGAAATTGTCTTGTCTACTTTATTAAAAGAGAAATTCTATTGTTTATTTGTTTCTGTTACATACGTATCAAACATTTGGATTTGACAAGAAAATGAATAATAAATTCTTCTACTTTATACCTTACAAATTTCCAATTCAAACAATTTTGGCTCATTTCGGCTTATTTTCAGTCATGTCATTTTAATTATTTTCACACTAGATTGATTTTTTACTGTTGTTTTTCTTAGAAAAAAGATATCTAAATAATATTTTATATATATATACTGAAATGTTCTAGTCAGTTATACCTGATTTTAACTAAAATCAGTTAAGAAATCGGAGCCATTGGATTTTTTTTTTTTTACAATGAATCATGCATTAAGTGAAAAGAAATCCAAGGGCTTGGATTTTTTAGCTGATTTTTAGTAAAGTAAGCTATAGCTGACTAGAAAATTTCTCTATATGTATATATATGTGGAAATCATAATCAATCTTGTAAGGACGTCTTTACGCTCCTTATCGCTAGCCCACTTTCACTAGGAGAGGTATTTTGAAAAGCAAACAGTTGGATTGGATAATTTTCATATGTATGTCATGTCTGTCAAAAATCACAGTGATCTAACAGTTGGTTTTTAAAATACAGACATTTAAACAACTTTGACAGCATCCAACAGTAAATATTATCAAAGCGTTTCACGGACTATATTTTAAAAACCGATTAACGAATCACTGTGATTTTTGACAAGCATGACATTCATAAGAAGATTATCTAATCCAACAGTCAGTTTTTCAAAATATCAATCCTATGGCTCCCAAAAGGGTGGGCTAAAGATAAGAATCGTATGGACGTCTTGACAGGATCGGTTCTATATATATACATATATACAGACTTGATCAATTAAGCACTAGTCCTTAAATTAATTTAAGGTCCAATTATCATTTCTCGCATAACCAATGATATTTTGAAAAACCGATCGTTGGATTAGATAATCTTTTTATGTATGTTATGTCTGTCAAAAATCACAGTGATTCAACAAGTTCGCGAAACACTCTAATAGTATTTTATTGTTGGATGTCGTAACAATTTTTTAACAGTTTGTATTTTGAAAACCGACCGTTGGATCACTGTAATTTTTGGCAGACATGACATGAATAAGAAGATTAGATACTAACGGTCAAAATTTCAAAATACCTATCCGAGTGTAGGGGTGTTCAAGAATAGAATGAGACCGACCAAATCGAACCACACCAAACCAAACCGTCTTGTTTGGTTGGTTTTCTAATAGTCATGGTTCACAGCGGTTTTAGAGGGGTGCTAAACCGACTGTGCAGTTTGGTTCTCAGTTTGGACTTTGTGAACCAAGGGGAGAACCGAATCAACCAAATAGAATAATATATATATATATATATATATTTGTTTTGGTTGGGTGTTTGTCTATTACATTGAGACTTTAGCCCAAAAAGTTTGTTTGATAAATTAATGGACACATGTTTAGCTTAAGTTTGGCATAGTAAGAAACTCTCTCGCTAGATGTTATTGGGTTTAAGGGTCGTTTATTATTCTCTAGATGTTCTTTTATTTATACAAAGAAAAGAAAGTGTCTCTCTCTTTGATTATGCTTTTGGAATGATATGGGATTGAATTGTGTTATATGAAAGCAATTTACTATTATATTAATTATGCTATTTTTTGTTTGTTTCAATCAAGATGAGACTATTTACATCACATCAATGACGTATATTATTTATTGCAAAACCGATCTAGACTGGCCGAACCAAGTCGAACAATAGCCCCCAATTTGGTCGGTTATGGTGATTCCCACGGCCCCTCATGGTTTTTATTTTTCTCAAACGAGGTGATTGGTTTGGTTAAGATTTTAGTGCATAAACTGGCCGAAGTACACCCCTATCCGAGTGAAAAGTGAACCTTAAATTAAAGTTAAGGACCGATTTTTAATGGATCATCTATATATATATATATCATAATCGATTCTGTAAAGACGTCTCTACGCTCTTATAGTAAGGACACTTTCATTGGGAGATGTATTTTTGAAAAATCGACCGTTAGATTAGACAATCTTTTTATGTATGTCATGTCTACCAAAAATCACAGTGATCCAACAGCTGGTTTTTAAAATACAGACATTTAAACAACTTTGACAGCATCCAACAATAAATACTGTCAAAGCGTTTCATGGACTGTATTTTGAAAACTGATTATCAGATTACTGTGATTTTTGACAGATATGACATTCATAAGAAGATTATCTAATACAACGTTGTTTTTTCAAAATATCATTCCTATAGCTTCCAGAATGGATGTCCTTACGATAACGAGCATAAGGACGTCCTGATAGGAGCGTTTCTATATATATATATATATATATATATATATATATATATATATATATATATATATATATATAAACACAAGGAATCATCACTTGTTGTACATACCGCAAATTCGGTACACGATTTCAGCCGTATGTTGAGATCGTGTAACCGCATTGCGGTATTAATGCTTGCCATATTTCGGTTCAAGTGCTTATCCTAAGCATAGGATATCATGTCATTGCAAGCATAGTCATGGGAGTCCCATGGTCATCTTCCACAGGGATTGGGAATTGTAGCTTTAAAGGGGCCTTAAGGATTGCTAACAAAATAATAGTTTGCAAGGAAATAAAACTGAATTTTGAGAGTATGTGTGATTGGTTGTTTAACTAAGAAAACTGGAATTTGATTAAAAATTATGAATATGAAAGATGTTGGATTCTAAAGTTTCATTCCATTCAATCCTAGGGAATTATGGCTTCTCAAAGTTATCTCGATCAAGAATCCATTGAAGAATGGTCTTGATTGGAGGATATGTCGATAAAAGTCCAAGTACAAATCAAAGTTGTCTTGATCAAGAATCCATTGAAGAATGGTTTTGATAGGAAGATAATTCGGTGTAAGTCCAAATACAATCCAAAAAATGATAGATCAAGGCTAAATCCTCTCATCATCATTTTTACAAACACTTGAAGTGCATCATATTCAAGCACCATTTGTGCCAAGCATAGCTTGTGTACAGATGGTCAAGAATTTATAAAAAGAAGAGAGTTCTAAATTAGAGAGAATATTAACATTAATCTATAAACATTTAAATCACAATCAAAATGAGAAAACCATAAACCCCTTGGATTAAAATAAAAATCTACCCTGGAACCCAACCTTGGGTGTTTAGCTAGACATGAAAATTAAAAAAAGCAAGAGATTAATAAAAGAAAAGACAATTTAATGTAAAGCAAATAGAAATTAAGTAATAACTTGAATTAAAATGCAATTAAAGTAAATGTTTAACAATTCATGAAGTAATTGTTGGAAATTATAAAACAATATTACCTCAAAAATAAAAGACAAGTGAAGTAAGGCGAGTTGAGGCGTGGATTAAGTCGCTCTCGTTAAGACGATTCGCGCCACTACAGAAACATCTGATGCAATAATTTTTAGCACGTCGCCTCCAGGATACAACAATCCTAGCCACTCACTTTCTCTAAGCTTGCACAACTTTGAGAAAATATGAAACTTCACACAATACCTTTCTTTGCCCAAAGAAGAACTCACAAAACACTTAAAGAATCTAGAAATTATAGAGAATGAAAGAGAGAGCTTGTGAATTGGTGTGTTAGAATGCCTAGAGGAGTCCTCTATTTATAGGTGTAGCAAGGTGTAACCTATGCTGTAGAATTAAACATGGCATTCACTCCAATTGTGAAGATTATGAATAAAAATTCAAATCTGAAATGAATTCTGTTCATAACAGATATAGGTTACAAAGTTTTAAAAATAAAACATGTGATAAATATGATTTTATTTGAATATGAATCTGTAATAGAAAAAAAAAATAGAAAATGAATTATGCACTATTACAAAATATGCATAAGTGCTATAGGTGCTGGACCATTTTGAAAACTCAAACTTCATCCACCTTCTTCCCTTTTTGCGCACATAAGGTGCCAAGTTCTCTAAGCCTTCACTAAACATGAGTGAAGAAGAGAGCTAATAAACCACTCATTGTTCTCTTCTTCTAACCAATGTGGGACAAGGGAAGATATGTAAGTTTTATTTTTATTAAATACACCAACAATCCCCCACTTATTTTAATAAAAAAAATTTAAAAAACATAAAATTCTAGGAAAAGATAGAACCATATGCTAGCACGTTATGACCATGTGCTTTATCCCAGTTTTCATAAGTGCTTTAGAGAATTAGCCTAATTCTCGTAGGAAGCGGCCTCACTTCCACACTATATAGGTGAGTCTATTAAGGATGCTCACGTTACTCTAACATCCCACCCATAAGGGTTATAGAAGTCATTAAGAGATTAAAGTAACCTCAACCTCTGAATCATTACAGGATGACATACACTACACCAGAGGGATAGACAATTAGTCTTTTAAGACTTTTATTGTGTATGTCTATTCAAACCACTCTATTATTCGTTTTTCCATTAACCTAGTTCTTGGGATCTCCAGCCCCTAGGAATGGTATCCTCATAGGCGATTTAATTTTCTATAGGCTCAAGTCCCATCTCCCTCGATGTATTTTAGATCTTATCTCTAGCTAGAGCTTTTGTTAAAGGATCAGCAAGATTATCACCATATTTCACATAATTTATATTTATAGCACTCTTTCTTAAATATGATCTCACAGTATTGTGTTTACGCCTTACAGATATGGATTTTCCATTATAATATTTATTATATACTCTGCTAATAGCAGCAGTACTATCACAATATATTAAGACAGGTGGTATAAGTTTTTCCGACATTGATATTTCAAACAATACATCTCTTAACCAACCTGTTTCTTCACTAGCTGATGCCGAAGCTATAAGCTCTGACTCCATGGTGGACTTATATATTATTTGTTGTTTCTTAGATCTCCAACAAATAGCTCCACCTCCTAAAGTAAATACATAACCAGTGGTAGACAATGAATCACCAGATTGGGAATTCCAATCCGCATCACTATACCCTTCAAGTACATTAGGATATCGTTTATAAAACAAGCCATAATTAGTAGTTCTTTTTAAATATCTCATTACTCGATTTACAGCATTCCAATGTTCAAAATTTGGCTTACTTGTAAATCTACTAAGTACACCCACGACATATGCAATATCAAGTCTAGTGCAATCTGTAGCATATCTCAAATTAACAATGATACTAGCATACTCATTTTGATTTAAAATATCACTATCTTTTTTAGTTGGAGTTAAATGAATACTAGAATCAAAAGGTGGACAAATAGGCTTGCAATCAAAATATTTATATTTTTTCAATATTTTTTCAACATAATGAGATTAGTTAAGAAAAATACCTTCAGAAGTTCTAGTAATTTTCATATCAAATATAACATTTGCTTCACCCATATCTTTCATATCAAAACTATTGTTAAGCAAAGATTTGATATTTTTAATTATATATAGATTTGTTCCAAAAATTAACAAATCATCCACATATAAACAATTAATCACATGAGCACCATTATCAGATTTATAATAAATGCATTTATCACTTTCATTTGATTTAAAACCATTTGTTAACATACACATATCAAATTTCTCATGCCACTGTTTAGGTGCTTGTCTAAAACCATATAATGACTTAGTTAATTTACAAACTTTATCTTCATTCCCTGGTAAAATCAAACCCTCGGGTTGATCCATATATATTTCTTCCGCTAATTCTCCATTTAAAAATGCCCCTTTTACATCCATTTAATGAATTTTTAAATCATGTATAAAAGCTATGGCAATCAACAATCTTATGGATGTAACTCTAGTAACAGGTGAGAAAGTATCAAAGAAGTCGATCTTTTTTTTATTTAAACCCTTCAGCAACTAATCTAGCTTTATATTTATCTATAGTGCCATTGGGTTTATGTTTTCTTCTCAAAACCCATTTACATCCTATGGTACTAGAACCAGGAGGTAAATCAACTAATTTCAAAGTCTTATTAGATAGTAATGATTCCATCTCATCATTTATGGCTTCTTTCCAAAAATCAGAATAATTTGAAGATAAAGCCTTTTCTAAGGTTTTAGGATCACCCTCAACATTTTTTTTTTTTTGGATAATTGATCACCCTCGACATTATATACTAAATAATTAGACCCAAAATCTTTTTCAACTCTAGCACGTTTACTTCTCCTAGGTTCAATACTTAAATCCTTAGAATGTGAGGAACTAGGTTCTTGAATTTTAGATTCAATTTCTAGACCCCCACTATCTTTAGATTTAGAATGGAATTTATCTTCATAAAAGATAACATCCAAAGATTCAATTACAACATTATTTTCAAGATCTAGGAATCTATAGACTTTACTATTCAAAGCAAATCCAATGAAAACACACCTAGTTGCCTTAATCCCATGTTTATGAATTTTGGGAGGGGTCTTTTTAACATAATCTAGACATCCCCAAATTCTCAAGTAATCAAGTTTAGGCTTTCTATTTTTCCATAATTCATAGGGAGTAACTAGAGTATGCTTACGTGGTACTCTATTCATTATATAATTAGCAGTTAAGACCGCTTTCTCCCTATAAATTTTTAGGTGCGTTCGAATATGCTATCATAACATTTGTTAAGTCTATTAGAGTCCTATTTTTACGTTCGGCTAATCCATTAGAAGATGGTGTAGTCTCATGTACTATCCCTAAGGATTGAATATAAGTGATAAGTCTTAACACTTCATATTCTTTTCCTCTATCACTTCTAAACCTTTTAATTTTCTTCTCAAAAAGATTTTTCACTTCTTTAATAAAAATTACAAATTTATCAAATGCTTCACTTTTATTTTTCATAAGATAAACATAACAAAATCTAGAATAATCATCTATAAAAGTAATAAAATATCTCTTACCACCTTTTGTTAATATACCTTCAAATTCACAAATATCAGTATGAATTAAATCTAATAACGCACTACTTCTAGCAACTTTAAAATGTGATTGTCTTGTAATCTTTGTCATGCTACAATATTCACATTTTTCAAAATCATTTTCTAATTTAAGTAGCAATCCAACATAAGTCATATTTTTTAAAATATTTACTATTAACATTACAAAGACGAGATGCCACATATCATAGCTAGTAACAATATAAAGAGAACTAATAGATGCTTTATTTATTTCAACATTTAATTTAAACATACCCTCACATGCATATCCTTTACCCACAAAAATATTATTCTTGGTAAGGATATATTGGTCGGATTCTATAGTCTGTTTAAATCCGATCTTATTTAAAAGAAATTCAGAAACTAAATTCTTTCTAATTTTAGGGGTGTGAAGAACATCCCTTAGAGTCAAGATACGTCCCGATGTGAAATTAAGATCAATTTCACCAATGCCCAAAACTTGGATAGTATGAGAATCTCTAAGTAAAACTTTTCTTTCATTTTCCATGGGAGAATAATTTTTAAACCAAGTTCTATCATGGCAAACATGTACTGAAGCACCCGTGTCTACCTACCATCCTTCCGACTTATTAATCATATTCATTTTACTAATCATAGCCACAAATTGCTTTTCGGTAACATTGACTTGAAATGGTCCTTATTTCTGAAATTGACAATTCCTAGCACAATGGTCCGGTTTGCCACGCACATAACAACCATTAACAGTACTTTGATTATTAGTACTAACATAATTGTTATTTTAATATTGTCTAGAAAGAGGTCCTTGGTTTTTATAGCCATTATTTTTATTTTGAAATGGCTTCTTTTTCATAAGCTTCTTATTAGGTTTTAAATGGGCACTATTTTTAGCATTTTGACCCTTAGGGATATTATCACTAGTAGCAATGTGTACATTATTTGGATTTGAGCTTCCATTGCCTCCATTGGTTTCTTCATTTCCATCTTGCTTCCTTGCTTCTTTTTCAACTCTAAGGCGTGTCATGAGGTTCACTAAAGTAAGCTCATTTTGCTTGTGATGAAGGCTTTTTTGAAACTCCATCCAAGAACTTGGTAGCTTATTGATGACGGTTGCCACTTGGATTTGTTCATCCACCTTGATTCCTTCGGTTTGAATTTCATGAACTAAATTTTGGAGTTCATGAGTTTGAGCAATGATAGACTTGTTCTCCACCATTTAATACCGAAAATAGCGACTACAAGCATATTTCTTTGCACCCGCTTCTTCATAATCATACATTTATTGAAGAGCTTTCCAAATTTTCTTAGTAGTAGAGTAAGTAGTATTATAATAATCATAAAACTAATCAGACAAACAATTTAGCAAATAATGTTTACAATCCTCCCCATCATTCTCCCATTTTTCAACAAGATTTTCATGCTCTTTTTTCTCATCATCACTCATATTTTCAGTTGCTACTTTTTTAGGATTCTTAGAAGTAAGAACCTATGCAACCTTCATAAGCTTCAAATAAAATAAAACATTACTTGCCCATCTTTTGAAATTTTCGCCATTAAACCTAAATGGCTTATTGAGGTCACCGGTGTTAGGAGCATTAGTGTTGGCACTAGTTCCTTCCATGGAAAATTCGTCTTAAAATTGTTGGAAATTATAAAACAATATTACCTCAAAAATAAAAGACAAGTGAAGTAAGGCGAGTTGAGGTGCAGACTAGGTTGCTCTCTTTAAGACGATTCGTGCCACTACGGAAAGATTCGATGCAATAGTTTCTAGCACGTCGCCTCCAGGATACAACAAGCCCAGCCACTTACTGTTATTTTCTCTAAGCTTGCACAACTTTGAGAAAATATAAAGCTTCACACAACACCTTTCTTTGCCCAAAGAAGAGCTCACAAAACACATAAAGAATCTGGAAATTTTAGAAAATGAAAGAGAGAAAAAAGAGCTTGCGAATTGGTGTGTTAGAATACTTAGAGGAGTCCTCTATTTATAGGTGTAGCAAGGTGTAACCTATGCTACAGAATTAAACATGGCATTCACTCCAATTGTGAGGGTTATGAATAAAAATTTAAATCTGAAATGAATTCTGTTCATAACCAAAAAAAAAAAAACACAATCAATTCCACTAAAACCATAAACATAATAGAAATTAAATAGAAACTCATGTGAGTATGAGTTATGATATTCAAATCCAAGTAAACTCACATGAGTTTCAATCAAAAGCTTAATACGAATTGCAAATAAGCCTTAGAGGAAGGAAATCAAACATAGAACTAGCAAATAACAAATGCATACGTGACATTCTTTATAGAATAACCAAACACATTCAAGGGATCAAAAAGGGCTTTCATAGCTCAAGAATGTTTTTGGGTACAAGAGGGTTTAACAAAAAGTTGTGATGGACAATATATGGTTTAGGTGCCTACCCAACCATCACACATCCACACAACATTGACAATAAGTAACAACCTAACCCAACTTAACAACATAAAAACACAACCCAACATAAACACAACAACTGCACCACCAAAACTAGGAACTATGCCACTCCCTCAAGTAAACTAATATCACTCTTCTCATTATTTGGATGTGGACAATTTCTTTTTCTTTCTCATTTTTTTTTTCTTTTCCATTGTCCTGTCTCTAATACTTTATTCCTCATTTCTTTTTCTTTTCTTTTTAATTATCTTTTCTTCTTCTTCTTCTTCTTCTTTTCTCATCTCCTTTATCATTTATTCTCTCCTCTATTTTTTTTTTCTTTTTTTCTTTTGTACACTTTTCTCCATTAATATCTTATCTCTTCCCAATCAACATCCCTTTAGAATTGGCACAATTCCCAACCACTTTTACACACCTATACTCTCTAATCACAACCATAACATGATCCTAAACTCTAATAATTCTATAGACCCACTTATACATGAGTACACCTACCCCAAACCCTTAGGCTACCTAAGCTGCCCAAGAAAAGACAACTCAAAAGCTCAAGATAGGTACTAATGGCAACATAATAAAAATAAAAATAATTCAGGCTCAACTAATACAAAGAAGGCCTTAGATAATTTTCCACAAATCCATATAGTTAATTCAAAGAAATCATGCATACAAGTGATTATCATGCGAGAATTGTATAGATACTATGTTCGACCAAAAATAAAGTTATATTGAGACTTTCACCTAAAATTAAACGCTTTAAAAGAAAATTTTGAGTAGTATGATTCCCAAAGAACAAAAAAATAGGCTCAAATGCTATAGATGGATATATACCAAGCTCAACTTCTAAGACTAAAGCATATGCAGGCACAATTTCGAATCCAAAGAAGAAACTAAAACCTATGCATGCTTACTACAACCAAGAAATCAAAGCATGAATAAACTATCATGTTTACCAAAAAGCTCAACCATCTATGCATTCAAACATCCATACATCAAAAAATTGATACTACTATTCAACCAAAATTGAAAAAAAAAAAATTGCACCCTAACTTTTTTTAAAAAAATTTCACTAAAGTAAAACAAAACTAAAGCAAAGCAAAACTCCTAACAATTCATGTATGTTACAACTTAGGATTCATCCTCACCTCCCAACTTGCAACATGCATTGTCCTCAATGTATGACAATAGTCTAAAAAATGAAGGGAAGAGTGAGGGAAAATATCACCTAAGCAATGCAAAATCCAAAAGCAATAACTTTGCATGAAGGTTTAGGAGAAAACAATAAAAGAAATGAAAAGAACTAAATTGAAAAATAACAACTACTATGTACAAACTACTGACAAAATATCATATCCACCATGATCAAAAACCTTCAAAATCCGATCCCTCTTATCCAACAACTTTTCAATTGAGTTTCTAATGAGAGAAAACTCAACCAAGAAGTTCGAAAAACAATCTCCTCCAATGCATTTGAAATCGTCCCTATGCATCACAATGAGGTTCCCAACTTGCTTAATCATCATGAATATCTATTTTCTTTTCTTTGAGCATCAAATTGATCTAAAAAACCTACAAAGATAAGAATTAAACCATATATATATCAAAAACTATCTCAAGAGAAAGATATAAGAATGTAAATATAACCAAAATAGACTATAAAGTCATGTTAAGAATGCATGATTGCATTGCAATCAATGGTATATACCGCCAAGTGATCAATTCATATATATATATAACAAGTTCTTAAATTTATATTGCAAATTTTTCTTGCTATACAGGTTAATAATAAAATAATTAATGTTCTATTAGCCTTTAAATTCGAAGTTTTTTTATCATTTATTCACTCTTAGTTATTAACGATTTTTTTTTAAAAAAAATTATATTTATATTCAATTATCATGGACTCATATGTTGTAAGAAAATTAAATCGTTTTATTATTTTTGGTATATTGGCATAGGTAATTTTGTCTTTGAGCTACTCCCTCCGTCCCATTTTAATGTATATCTTTCCATTTTGGTACGTCCCAAAATAATTGTGCATTTTGAAAAAAACAATGCATAAATATTATAAAATGTTCAATAATACATTTACATATATTTACAAATTTTAATATTTTATGAATCTTCTTTATTGACGGTGTTGTCCCAAATATATAACCCTAGAGGGAGGTGAATAAGGTTTATGGCAAACTTTAACAAATATTACCAAATAAAAATTAGGTTCAATTAATTTCAATACAAACAAATATGTATGAACAATTAATTGAAATGAAAAAAGGAGAGAGAAATCAAACTTAGCGATTTAACAAGGTTCGGACTTCGCCTACTCCTCGCCTTAAGCACCCAGCTCAAGGATTCCTACAATCCACTAAGGATTACTCATTTAAGGTGGAGAAACATTTACACAGTCTTCCTTATCTTAGGTGGAAGACTCTCACCTAAGCTCACAAAAAACTTTCTCAATGGCTCACAAAGAACCCACAAATGTGCTCACAAAGAACACCCCAAGTTCCCCCAAAGAACACTTAATACAATCTCACAAGAGTTGATTGTGTACAAAAAAATGTTTCAACAAGCTAATTTACACAAGTATAAAGCTCAACTAATAGCCTCTCAAATGATTAACAAGTATAGCTCAAGAATTTGTAAGAGAAAACTTGAATGATTGCTAATTATAATGAATGATAATAACTAGAGTTTGATTGATAGCAATAAATGAGAAGCAAACCTCTTTATATATGCATTTAGGTTTGAAATGACCTTTTGAAATAAGCTTGAACCATATTGGAGGAGAGGAGAAGAGCAGGCCTCATTTAATGCTTCAAATGCCCAAAGAGGAAAGAGCCGTTTTGTAATTACAAAGCCTTTAGTCGACTAGACAAGAAGTATTAGTCGACTAGACAAGAAGTATTAGTCGACTAGCTAGGTAAAATTTAAAGCATTAGAGTTCCTGGGCTCGGTTAGTCGACTAGGCAACGATGGTTAGTCTACTAGCGAAGTTAAAAATAGTTTGAAAAATTTTTCGGGTACGGTTAGTCGACTAGATTAGGAGATTAGTCGACTAGCTCTTCTATATTTCACAAACTTGGGTATTGGAGTGCTTTTAGTCGACCAGACAACGGGATTAGTAGACTAGAGGACTCCTTAGTCGATTACTCTATATGTTTAGTCAACTAGACTCAGAATTTCCAATGCCCTAACTACTGGACTATGATTAGTCGACTAGACTAAGGGTATTAGTCGACTAGACTAAGGGTATTAGTCGACTAGGCATGCTCTTAAGCTAAAAACATGATTTTTTAAAGTCTAAATCAACTCATAACATTTAAAATAGTTAACTAAACATCCCAGAGCATTTTAGACTAAGTTACAAGGCATTTTACAAGTTTTCTAAGTCAATGTATGCTAATGCAATATGAGAAAACTTTTTGTCTTGAGCTATGCAAAATTAACCAATTGAGTTGCCTTACATAAGATTTCTCAACATCTTGACTTCAAAGATCTTCAAGGAATGATTTCAAGATTTTCTCCATAAGCTTTATGATCCAATGGCTTTGAATATTTGCACAATTGAGAGGTTTGAGATATGTTGATGAGCTCCAACAAGATATGACTTTGATTTTATGGAGACAAAAATATTTAACCATTTGTTAGTAACTAAAATAATATTTGTTGATCATCAAAATGTGGTCAATGTAATTGACCTTAGGGCTAACAGACGGGACTTAAAGAAATGGGTAAACTTGAAAAAAAGAACTTAATGATGACACTTTCTTAAATTTCATATTTCTTCAAAATATGCAATTAAATTGGGAGGGAGTAGTGCTTTTTTGTACTCTAATTTAAAAAATAATTAAAATCAAGTATATGATGGTCTTGATAGGTGATAAATATTGAAGGATAGAAAAATTCGTAATTTATTATTATTATTATTATTATTATGGAAAATAGGCATTGCCTAGATTTTACTAATATATGTATATATATAATTGATAATTGTGTTTGCAGAGTTATAATTTAATTAGCAAATGTTGACTTAATTTTAATCAGTAAATATTTAAATGTCCGTTAGATCATTCAAATAGTTTAGATTATCACTCAAATAATCGAGATCTAACGATGATTTAAATATTTAGTAACTTATACTAAGTTAGCCAATGTAAATTTAATCATTCCGGCCAATGTATTTGCATGTGTTACAAAAGTAATTATTTACTGTCCCTAGGAAGACAACTGCGTGTTCATGAAAAGGATAGACCGAGATTTGAAACGTGTCGTGTCCGTGGTAGCCTGGTAGGATAGAAAATGCTTAACCCTATAAGTACAATACAGTTTCAACCGAATATGGCCCCACCATCACTTGGACAACTTCCACAGGAGAAAAGATGAAAGAAAACAAACAAAAAAACAAACAAAGTAGAGGATTGTGACAGATGACACTTCCCACGAAAATTCGAGCTATATTCTCTGAAAATATTCTCTTGGAATATTCTAGAAACCATTTCATCTCCGAGCCCACACCCATCCGAATTTTCATTTTGCATATTTTTTTACTTTTGGGAATATGTTTCCAATAGTATAAAGAATTTCTTATCTATCTTATCATCAATCCATTTTTATTGAAATATGTATTTTTAAAATCTGATCGTTGGATTAGATAATCTTCCTGTGTATGTTATGTCTGTCAAAAATTACAGTAATCCAATGATCGATTTTCAAAATACAGATTGTTAAATAATTGTTATAATATTTAATAATAAAATATTATTAAAATATTTCACGAATTGTATTTTGAAAATCGATTGTCGGATTACTGTAATTTTTGACAAATATGATATACGCAGAAAGATTGTCAAATTAATCCAATGTTCACTTTTTCAAAATATCTATATTTTTTTCGGGATGGACTAACGCTGAGATATTATCATAATTTTTGAAAATATAAATATAGATTCAACTTCTGGGAAGGTTTTGCCAAAATAAACTAAAATAAAAAATTTCTTTGGAAGGTGGGTGCATGGATGATAAATAGTTGAAGGACAGAAATCGGTACTATTTTACCTTATTTTTTTACACAGGCATCTCCGGTTTCTATTTGGTATATAATTAATATGAGCGCAAATCCATACAATAAGCGGGACTTATTAATAAAATTTTATCTAATTAATTATAATTGTATAAAATATATTTTGAACATATTATGATTTTGACTATTTAATCATAATTAAATTTATAGGGTTACAATTTATATCTTAATACATAAAAATGATTAAAAATGTTAAAGAAATTAAAAAAAAAAAAATTTGGATGCATTATTAAAAATATAAATAAAAATTTTAAAATAACACATAAAAAGTAAAAAATAAGTTGGAATTGTTGTAAATACATGCATACACATGTGGATGACCACCTCATTCCATAACCTCTTCTCTTATATTCCACTCTTAATCATGTAACCTATAACCTCTTAATAATGTAACTTATGACTTTTGGTTTTCTCACTCAATTCGAGTATTGGCCTGACTCATTATAAGTATTGGCCTATAAATAGAGGTGTCATTATCATAAAGAAATTAGAAAGAAAAAAAATAAGATATTGTAAAGAGCTATAGAGAGAATATATTATTATAACTTGTTAATATTCACAGTGAAGAGCTCAGATTATTGGCAATCGTGGATGTAGGAAAAGCTGAACCATGTAATTTATTGTGTCTTGTGATTACGTTCTTTTTCTACATTTCTTTTATAATAGGAAACAATTTTTTAAATAAAAAAAATAAAGAAAAAAGAGGAGAGAAGTATATATGACCCACAATAAATAAGTAATGTTATTCCACCCACCTATTTCACCCACATTTTTCTACCCACTTTAGTTGACATTTAATGTGTGGTTCACATAAATAAAAATAAAAATTTTATTATTTCAAGATCATAAACATGATTGGTTCACGTGAGGTGGTTGTAAAAAGGTGGGTGAAATAGATGAGTGAAGTAGTATTTTCCTAAAAATAAATAAATAAATAAATAAAAGAATTAATCCAAATATGTTGATAGTTTTTTTAGAAGGGGATGGTTTTTAATTCAGTTAACAAAAGGATTATATGCAGTTCATAATGGATTCCTCTTCTTCAGAAAAGCTTCTTTTTCCTTTCTTTTATTTATAAAAAGGATAAGCTTGGAATTTTATCAAAAGAGATGGAGAAATAAGGGCAAGTAAAGATGCATAACAAGGATACCTTGGGAATTTGATCAAAAGGGTAGACTAAAGATGCAAAACAAAACAAAGTATCTTTGGGTAATATTCCTTATTATCCAGCTATATAGAATTATGTTAGCATGTAACGCCAAAATGCAAATTTGGAGAGTTAAATTCATTTTTCATAATTATTTGGATTTAAGTGTTTTAATGGTGCACTGTCTTTTTTTTTTTTTTTAGGGGTTCAAGGGCAAAATGAATATTAAAATGAAAATTGGAGATAAGATTTGAATTTTTTAGAATGAAAAATGGGAAAATATATTGTAATTTTTTTAAAAAGATTAATAGCTCGTTTGTATTAACTTTTTCTAAAATCACTTTTATACAACTATCACTTGACATATCTTTTTAGAGTTATATTCAGACCATGTCTTCACATATAAAAAATTCTATATTAGAAGTGATTTTAAGAAAAACTAATGCAAACAATCCTTAATAACTCCAAATTAACCCATCACAAGTTGGTGACTTAGCAAGATTTGTATTAAGGCAAAACTTGATCCAAATTTGAATCAAGTTTTGCATTGGATGCATCCATAATTGGAGGAGGCCTTCCTTTTCCTTTTCTTTTTTTTTTTTTTTTTTGGCATTTTAATACAAAAAATAAATTTATATAACCAAATATATCTATAGTTAGAGATGGTTTAATGACACATTTGATTTAGTTTTTTCTAAAATTACTTTTAGAAAACTATTTATTAACATTTCTCTTTAAAATCACATTCAAACCATATCTTGACATATGAAAATTTCGTAATTAAAATAATTGTAGTAAAAGTTGGAAATACTTTTAATTTTATCATTCATTTAATCACATTTTAAGTTTTCTAAAACTGATTATCATTCCAATCTTTTAGATCAAATAAAATTTTAAATTATAAAAATAATTTTAAAAAAACAAAATTTAATGCAAATAACCTATACGAGTACATATCTACAATTCATGAGAAAACTATGAACAAATATTTGACCTGAAAAAAGAAATTGGCTTCATGCTTGTATACGCATATGCAAGCATATTTTGATTAGATATTTTTGTTGAAATATGTTAGCGTCCATGAAAAGGTATTGGTGGTGGGGGATGGACAAATATTTGAAACATGTGAAGTCCATAAAAAAAAGGTGGTGGGAGAGCCGTATAATTAATAAATAAATTATTATGACATTTCAAAAACAATTTCAACCGAAAATACCGCCACCTTGGATTGGACAGCTCCGCATCAACACGCGCGCATTTAAATAAATAAATTGGACAAGTGTATAGATAGGATTGTGACAGATGACACTTTCTCACGGACCTTTCTTTTCCCATTTCATGGAATATTCTCTTGGAATATTATTGAAACCACTTCGTGGAAGGTTGGTTGCGTGACGTTGTCCTCTTCTCACATTTCAATAAAAAAATGTTAAAAAAGTTTATTTTATTTTATTTTATTTGGTTTTGGTGTTTAGAAATTTAATTTTTTATATTTATCAAATGTATAAAAAAGTGTTACCAAAAGTAAAACTTTTTAAAATGAAAAAAAAATAAATGCTGAGCGTGCCCATGATTTTTCCTCTTGAATAAAAAAAATTCCTCCCAAATCTTTTGATTTCTTGGAATCCTTTGACCCCAAACCCATTGAGGAAGAAGGAGAAGAAGCAGGACCGGTCCTGATTATAAGTTAGGGAAATATTTGCTTAGAGCTCCTATTTTCTGCAAAAAATTAAGACCTCCCAAGTTGACTGCCTATAAGTAAGAGTAGTAATAAAAAATATTCATTGTTTTCCCATGCAAATAATGGTTGGGTCTCTTTTATATTAGAAAAAAAAATTTGTGGGCCCCTTTGTTTTCTTTCTCACTAAAAAAATATGTGCCCTTCATTTTTTTGTCTTCATTTTACCTCTAACCTCCCTTACATGGGTTCATTTGTTTTGAAAATTTTCAAAATCCCTTCCTGAAATTACTTCCCACTTTTTAGTTCATGATTTTATTAATAACAATATATGCATTCAAAATTTGTGTGATTACTAGCAAAGCAAATTACAATAATAATATATAGTTTAATATATTACATGAAATTTTTTTTTCTTAGTACCTAGTAGGACCCCATTTTAGGAGTTCGCTTTGGGCCTCCCAAACCTTAGGGCCAGCCTTAAGAAGAAGAAACAAGAGCAGCTATGGCTGCTGGTTCTTTTGTGCTGCTTACGAGAGTCGCTCAAATCGCCAAATGGGTATGTGTGTCATTCAATCCACCCAAATTGGGTATGTGTCACTCAAATTGCCATCATTCATGACTTCATCCTCTTCTTATTTCATCTTCCTTTGCTATTTTGGTTATGTAACTATTTTCTATCTTCTTCTTCCCTTTCGTTTTTTTTGTTTTTTTTTTTTGTCATGGTTTGGTTTCTAATGGCATAGATAAAATCTTTTAATAGACTCAAGTTTATATGAAAACATGCTAACAAGGGGATTCATTGGTTGCTAAGAAAATGGTGAGCGTGTATTGTTGGGCATGTATATGTATATAGTGGAATGATCAAGTCAACATTTGCTAACTTAGCATAAGTCTGCAAACATTAAAATGACCGTTAGATCTCAACTATTTGAATGATGATCTAGATACTTAAGTAATCTAACAACCATTTAAGTGTTTGATGATTTAGGTTAAATCACAATTTACTGACTAAATCATAACTATATATATGTGTGTATTGATTTTGTGTATGGCTGTTGAGAAAATATTGAAGGAGAGAATACGTTAAATATTATAATGGATATTTTAAACCACTTGGAATGTTATGACATTACACACTCTTAAAATAACCTAACATTGGAATGTATTTAAGCAAACCTCATTCGCATAGGTGGAAATACCATTTCTCTTCTTATTTTTTTGAATGTGAAATATGCATCCTGACATCACCTCACGTTTCAATTTTCAAAAGGAACAACTTGAAAAGGTCGCATAAAAGGCACGCGAGATTTGAGAAGCCCAAGACGAGAGAGAGAGAGGGAGGGAGAGCGTTAATTTCGTAAGAGGGAAACGGACAGACCTCTCCGATAACAGAGGACTTCTTCTTGCCTCTTATTTTTCTTAATCAGAAGAAAGAAAGAAAGAAAGAAAGAAAGAAAGAGAAACACATTCCCCTTCTCTCTCAGGTGAGTTATTCGCTTCTCATTCGCTCTTTCGTTTAATCGTTTAAGTATGTATGTATGCGTGTTTATGTATATATGATTACTCGCATTTTCATCTTAATCGAAAATTTTATTCTTCATTCATAAACGATGGTGTTCTTAATTTTTGAAATCTTGGGAGAGAGACACTTTTTAAGGGATTTATTTCAAGTTTTGGGTTTCCGATTCTCCGTCCCTCTCTTTCTATCCCTTTTTGATTTCCAAATTATTATTATTGTAAATTTTTCTGTGTTCGTCTGCCCGGGTTTCGATCTGAGTCGCCATCGAATTTCGTCGACTCATTCCGAGTCTGGCTTGTTTTGGATCCCGAACAGGGATAGGTGCAAAAGGGACATTTCAAATTACCATCTCCCCCATTTCCCTCTGATTTTGTGGCTCATACTATACATTCCAAGTTCGTTAGTTTGGAGAATCCAAAGAGCCCCTCTTCTCTTTACTTTTTTCCTATCTCGTTTACCAGAACAGCTTGTCATGTATGGGGGGTTGGATTTCTGTTGATAACGCTATCGGAAGGAATCCAAAGAGCCTCATTTGTCCTCGCAGGACAATAGAGGATTTCTTGAGGACAACACCGTCTTTTTGCTGCTACCCTCCTCATCACGGGCCTCCTAAATCACTGGAAACCCTGATTCATTAGCCATCAATCATAATCATGTCAAACGTTGGAAAACCATGATTTAAATATATATATATACCTACCACGTGGCGTTTTTTTAGTGGAGCACTCCATCTGTCTTGCCTGGACACAATAGAAACACACAGTCCTTGGGATCTTTTAAGGAAAGGAAATTTCTCAACCTGTAATAGAATACTAATATTCTTTTTTTATTGGTTAATTATTATAAAATTTTGTTAATTTTATATTAATAATGATATATTGGGGGTTCTTATTTCCTTGCAGGACGTGTTTGGGAACAAAACATTTGACCCCAGAAAGAAACATTTGTGTCGGCTAGTGGTGATTGAAGACTTATAGTTTTGGTCGGGCTGTCAATGCACTTGACAGCCCGATTATCTTGAACAGAGTCCAGAAACCTGGTAAGATATAGACCAACAAAACGAGTTATACCAAGTTTGACTTTGTTTTCGTGCCTGTTTTCCTCGTGTATATTTGTATATACTGTAGACTCTTTACTCTATATATTGGAAAAATTGAAACAGCCCATCTTATTTGTTTCTATCATATCCCATTAATTTTGTGCAGGTGATTCTCATTTTGGTATTTGGATTTCTGGGTCCTCATTGGATTTAATTATTAACTCTGTAATGGTATATAAACGATTTTATATGAGGATTGCATGATATTGGTATGAGAGATTTTGAGCTGTTTATTGTTTCTCCATTATGGGTTCCTTGTCTGGAGTCCTTCAACGACCTCTCGTTGCAGCAGCTGCTTTCACTGTAGCTTCGGTATCTGTTGACCTTCCTGTTAAATTTTCACATCCTAAATCATCAGACACTTGTTCCTCCTCCGAGTCATTGAATAATTCTTCTCTTTGTAATACTGTACAAGAATCAAAGTCATCATGGGTGTCTCATATATCAGTTTCTAAGCTATCAAACTTGTCATTTGTTAGTAGAATTCGAGTACCTGTACCTAACATTAACTACCCGGTTTTTAATTCGGGCTGCAATTTTGTTCCCAACTTGTTTTGTTCTTCTTCTGTTGTTTCTTCTCCCGCTCTGCTCAACTTGTATCAGTCTGCGGAGTTGGCTAAAGCCCCAAACCCAACTGCATTTACGGATAGTATTCCAACCCCTCCCCCGGAGGTTTTGTACAGATGGCATTTACCAGAGCCAAATGCTTATGATTTTTTGGGGAATTCTGATTGCTCCTCAACAAAGTCGAGGACAGTAGTAGTTTTGCTAGGATGGTTGGGAGCAAAGCAGAAGCATCTGAAGAGATACGCAGAGTGGTATACTTCAAGGGGGTTTCATGCCATTACCTTTACGTTTCCCATGGCTGAGATTCTCAGTTATCAGGTTGGTGGGAAAGCTGAACAGCATATAGACTTGCTTGTGAACCATCTGGCTGATTGGTTAGAAGAGGAGCATGGGAAGAACCTGGTTTTTCACACCTTCAGCAACACAGGATGGTTAACGTAATCTCTCTCTCTCTCTCTCTCTCTCTCTCACACACACACACACACACACTTTGTTTTATTTTTGTTTTTTTTGTTTTTTGTTTTTATTAATAGAACATTTTTGTTTGGTGTATTTGATTGGATTGTTTTTGTTACAGATATGGAGCTATTTTGGAGAAGTTTCAGAAGCAGGACTCTTCTTTAATGGGCAGGATTAGGGGTTGTATCGTTGATTCTGCTCCTGTTGCAGCTCCTGATGCGCAGGTAATTGTTTCTTTGTAGTTATATGGGATTTTATTTTAGCGTAATTACTGAAACATAATCTGTTGTTTGTCAATAGTATTTGTTTGCCTTGTTCCGTTCAATAATTAACACAGCCTCAGATCCTACAAAACTTTAATTGTGATCACCAATGCATTATTCTAATCTGAGTTTTTCTTTTCTTTTCCTAATTTGATTTTTAGGTGAAATCTAATTTAAACTCAAGAAAACCATTAATGTGACTGAATTTATTATTTTTACATACTTGAGAATGTTATAGTGGAGGGACATTGACGCCGTTATTTAGATGAGTTCAAGCTCT
>JAESVK010000960.1:993668-1020928 GCA_017140935.1 Hamamelis virginiana
GAAACATGGAGTTGTGGGTTAGTTTTACGCCATTATTTAGATGAGTTCAAGCTCTTGAAACATGGAGTTGTGGGTTAGTTTTAGTCTTGTAGATTAGATTTGGTGTACTATAGTAATAACATAGGTTTTATAATGGATGCTGAAGGGAGCGTGCAGTTCTGCTTGGCAATGTGGCCACTTATATTTATCATTTGGACTCCACTCCAATTTCACAGTGGGATTGTTCAGATACAATAAGCCAGCCAAGTTCACTTTGGTGGTGGTTCTATATTCCTATGCATATACCATGCGTTTTGCTCCAGCAGTAAATTCTACATTGTTATTTGTTTTTCTAGATGTCTACTCTCTCCAGCATAAATTGTTTCTCCAATTTTATTAGTCAAATTTTTGTTTCACTGTTCTTTTGCTATTTCTCTTCTGTTCCTTGTCTAGTTAATGGTTCTGTAAAGTGGAATAAGGGAATTGCTGCCTCTCTTTATAGTAGTGAAGTGGAATTTGTAACTTGGTAATTATTCGCAAAAGCTTAGAGAATGGATTTTGTATTTTGTTTCTATTTGTTCTTTTTATCTTTTTTGGAGAGAGATAGAGAGAGAGAAGGGGGTGTTGGTTTGTGTTGTGTTGGTGGTGGTGTTTGGTTTGGGGGTTTGTGTTTATTTTTTTAATGTTTCACGGTATTGGGATCTGTGATGTCTTCCTTCCTCCTTTTATCTCCTTTTGATTATGCTAAGGCAAAGTTCTATTAAATGTGCTTTGTATGATGATGTTGGAATGTATTTGTAAGATTTCCTGTTTTCTTTTGCTTAGGTCTGGGCTTCGGGCTTTTCTGCTGCTTTTCTGAAAAAGCAGAGTGTTGCAACAAAAGGAATTATGAGCTCAAATGAAACAGGCATTGGTGTATTGGCTAGCGCTGAAACTGTTGAAGAACCCAAACCTGCTGTAACTGAAGCAGCTTTGCTATTAGTTTTGGAGAAGTTTTTTGAGTTGGTTTTGAATCTTCCAACAGTGAACAGGTAACATGAGTTTTTCTAATTATTTTTGGTCTTTAAATGTGGTCCATTTGAATCTTATAGGGTTTTGATTCGCATATTATTGTGAATAAATTTGGAATCTAACAGTTCAGGAATTGGTCATGTTACTTGTGATATACACTTAATTTGCAAACTAATTGGGTTAAATTAAATGTTTGCACATAATAAAATCATGCCCATGGATTGGAGCATTCAAGTAACATTATGAACTGACTGGGTGTTTAGTTGTGATACTGGCTCTTCTGTTGAGGAATTTGATCAAGGACAGATTTCTAGCAACATTTTTTCTTTTATAATTAACATTCACACCTTTTATGCCCTAAAGCTCAAAAGGCGATATATTATTTTGTATGGTACAACCAATATGCTTGAGTTGCAGTTCTCCTTTCATGAGCATTGAATTTATGTTATTCTCCTCTTGAATTACAGGAGGCTCTCTGATGTGCTGAGTCTATTATCATCAAGACAACCAAGCTGTCCACAGCTGTACATTTATAGCTCTGCGGACAGAGTCATTCCTGCAGGTTCTGTCGAATCATTTATAGAGGAGCAGCGGAGGATTGGGCATGAGGTCAGGGCATGCAACTTTATCTCCTCACCTCATGTCGATCATTTCCGAAATGATCCAAAACTATATACTTCTCAGCTCACCCAGTTTCTGGAGGACTGTGTGCTTACTTGTTGCAAGCAGTCTGCTTAAATAATATCACTGACCATGTCTTTGATTCTTTTTTTCTTTTCTTCTTAATTTCCATACATATACAAGTCATATTTAATTCATTGGTGTAGAGGTATTTGAATGCGACGGGAGGAATTATCATCATTCCTGTTCTTGTAGTCTGTTGTTTACAATGATAAAGTTATACAGATATATATAAACAGGTCATCTTTCAATCAATATACAACAAATTTTATTGTGCAATTGTTTATTTACCTTTTGTTAATTTATTGTTGAGCAACCCAAAAGATTACAATATAGTTGCACTCTGTATGTGTGCGCTCGCGCGAATAGTATGTTTTGTGGTTTGCTTGGTGAGAGCTGGCTCAAAACCATTATGTGATATTATTGAGGCATGGTGGATAAGCTTCTTGCAGTAGTGGATGCCTTGGATAGAATATGAGACCTGACTTCTGAGCATAAACTTTTGAGATTCCTTGTGCTAGACACACCAATTCTGCAAGTGGCTGAGCCAAGTGTGTGGACTCTTCTAAAGTGGTAATGGGAATTACCCTTTATACCATATGATTAATGGCATCTACAGACTTGTTGACTCACCCCATCCCAATCTGGCTTTGTTATGAGTTGTATGCATAATTCTCAAGCCCTAGACTGTCTGCATATCTTTCTATTCATTTCTCAAGCCCTAGACTTGTGGACTCTTCTCTTTAACATGAGGTTTCAGGACTTCGGCCCCAATTGCAATTGGCAAAACAAAAGGTAAAAATATGAATTATATCAAAATTATCATTCTTGGATTATATAGAAAATGAATTAATCACAAATCAATAGTATCCCCGGTCTTCCTCTAGCACGACTGCAATGTTATCTTGAATTAAAAGTTCATTTGAACTGTTTACTATATTTTAATATTCCTTATGGTTCATATTCGAATGGATAATAGATTTAAATAACTAATGCAAATCCACTTAATTGAATTAAGACAAAGGGTTGGAATTGCCGCAATGAAGAGGACTTTAAAAGAAAATAAATCAAGTGCCTCTATCCCAACAATGATCAACGCTTGATAGGCAAACAAAAATAGGAACTTAATCTGAAAACCGAAACAACATCATCAACTTACAAAATAATTTGCATTAAATGAAAATTAGATACAATATCCACGATGGCTCCCCCTTAATATTAACCCTCAATTTTCATCCCTAATCAACTTCTATCTCTTCTGAACATGAGCTTTGGCTCAGTGGTTCATGTCTCTTTCTTTCTGGGATGAGGTTTCGGATTCCATTCCTTATGGATAAGGTTCTTAACCCATTTGTTACTTTCTTTCCCATTAACAACTAACCACTAACTCATCCTCTAACAAAAAAAAAAGAAAAAGAAATTATCTTTCTTCTAACCACTTGTATTCTGAAACCCCTCCCTTGTATGGCATATGTATCTCTTCTTCTCGACTATCTTGGGCTATGTCCTTTGATAACTTTAACATGTCGCTATTCTAACCAACTTCGAATACAATCCCAGCACTGGTCTCAGAGTTCCAAGTGTCTACCCTTTCCTAATTTTTCTGCAAATAAGTGATTAATCTGTTCTTTCATATTGGATAGTAACTTAAATACTAAATTAGAGCCCAATGTCAATCACTAACGGGTCATTATTTAAAGGAAAATTTCATTTGTCCTCCTTCTTTGTCTTCCATAGTGCATAGGACCAATTTGGAAAAACTATTTAGAGAAACCGACCGTTGGATTTGATGTCCCACTTATACTTATCATGAATGGAAAAAATCACATTGATCCGATGGTTGGTTTTTGTAATTTAAAAAAAATTGTAAACAATAATAAAAAAATTGTGAAAAATCGTCAATCTATTTTTTGAAAAACTGACCATTTGATCAAATATGATTTTTTGCATTCATGATATGTATAAGTGGAGTATCAAATCCAATGATAGGTTTCTAGAAATAACTGTTCCAAGTTGGTCAGATGCACTAGGGAGGACAAAGAGGGAGGAAAAAAAGAGAGGACGAATAGAATTGTCCTTATATAAATATTAAGAAATAGCCGCGTGTCGACCATTTTTAGGATATGTTTAAATTGGGGGTTAACAAAAAACGAACAAAGCAAACTGATCACCTGTGTCCCGCTAGCCACAGGTGCTGAGAAGAGTGAGATTTGTTTTAAATTGTATGTAAAGCTGACTGTGCTTCAATGCAATAATGCTATATTTTGACATTTTGTACTTTTTTTTTTAAGAGAAAGTATGATATGGTACAAATGACAAGTGCCATTTAGCGCTCTAAATTTGGCACTAAGGATTGCTATTGCCAAAATTTGGCATCTCAAATAGCATTCCATTGAAACAAATTATCTAAGTATTAATGCCAAATTTTACGATGACAACTCATATAGCATCCCATTGATGATGGTCTTAATATCAACAAAAAGTATTACCTTTTGGTTTTCGAGGGTGTGATGACAAAGGGGCAAACTTGCTAAGGTCACAAACCAAGAAACTAACCAAATTTTCCTATTAAGGCTGGGAGATTTTTTCTTCTGGATAATTGGGAATAGGCATTGTTGTCTTATATGTGTACCTCACCTCTCCTCCTCGTCTAGCCTATAGCTCACACATGCACTTTGTCTCACACATGAACTTTAGCCCATAGCTCACACATGCACTTTGTCCTATGTATCATCCTCTATGAATTGGAATGAATACAATCTTTGGATTTGATTCTGTTGTAACTTGCACCATCAAAAGGGGGTATAGAGGTTCCTTGAAGGACTCCACCAGTCTTTTTCATTAGAAAACAAAACACACCCCTTCTCATATCTTTGGGAAAGAGGTTTTTTTTTTTTTTTTTTTTTTTTTCTGTGGCATTAATACGTTCTTTCACACACACAAACCAAAGAAAAAAAACAAAACAAAACATTAAGGGCCTGTTTACTTCGTGAAAATTTTCACAATTTTTATTTTTATTTTCAATAAAAATAGAAAATGGCCTAAAAAACGCGTTTACTTGTAAAAAATGAAAACTATTTTCAAGAAAATGAATACAGTTTTTAAAAAAATGTGAAAACATCAAAAAGACGTTTTTTGTATTTTCACAAAAACTGAAAACAATGATTATATCGTGGCAATGCTTATAAACATGAAAAAAAATATGTGGACCAACTGTAAAACCAAAAAATGAAAATAATAAAACATATAGAGATAATATATAGTTTTAGTAAACACATTTACACTATTTTTAGATTTTGAAAATAATTTTAATTTTTGCAAAGTAAACACATTTTCTAAATTTTGAAAACTGTTTTTAAAAAATTTTCACAGAATCGTACTTTAAACCCAAATCCCCTTATAATTCTAAGAAATGAGCGTGGATATAAATTTTTTTTTATTTTTTCTGAAAATGCTATATATTCCAAAATAGGTATTCCTAAAGTATATCTCAAATGAAATGATGTGACCAATGATTCAGTCATTCTCTTTCCCACTTTTAGCAAACTCTCTTCTTAGCTATGAATGAATTGCTTGAATTCTTTTTAAATAACAATGATACCATTAGACCAATAAATTATCTCAAATATATTAAAATTTAAAATAAGTTAGTTGCCAACAAGATTTTGACAAGTCAAGTCAATTCATTCAACCACCACAAAATAGTGATTTCTTGTTTTAATTGAATTAATGTATGCTGATGTTGATATGAGGATGGTGCATGTGAATGTGGTTGTCTGGGCCCCAGGGTCGGTCATCTCCAGCCTCCATCATGCTGCCACCATAACAACCACTCATGCTCCGTTATATGCGCGGTTGTCCAATCATTGTCCACATAAACCTGGTTTTTGGAGATTACTATTCTATCCTCTCCTCCGTAAGGTGTAATGGCTTTTTTACTAAATTAATTGTTTTAAAATCCGGACCATTCATCGAACCGGAAAAGTTATCGAATTAAAGGTCAACCGGATTGAACCGTGACGTCATAAATATATTATTTATTTATTAAAAATAAAAGCTATAAATGATTCAAAATATAATTTTTTAAAAATGTTTATACAATCAATTCATATATTTGAATTTTTGTGCAATCATCAAAATTGAAAATTGAAAATTAATATTGATCAATTTTTATTATATATATTTTTAATGCAAGATAAGAATATCGTATTATTAAATTAGGTGCTTATGTTTCTTTTTGCTATTTAGGATTTTTTTAGACTAATTTGCCTTTTTAGAGCATCTCCAATGGTCTCCTCTAAATTTGGGGAGCTAAAGACAAATTTAGCTTGCTACAGTATTTTTAGCTATAGCTTTGGTTAGACGAGCTCTAATGGTGCATCCTTCATTTTTTTTGGTTAACTACATTTTCTCCAATTTACCCCTATTCGTCCACAATAATTACACAATTATACATTCCTCTATCTCCCACCACAATTATCCAAATTTAACCGAAAAAAAAAAACCAAAAAAAAAAAAAAAATTAAAACTTCAAATTATACTCAAGTCCTCTTTCTCTGTCTCTCTCTCTCCTGTCCACTGTAATCATCAAAAGCACCACCACCATTTTTAATTCTAGAATTCTTGATTTTTTTTTTCTCCCATTCTCTCTCAATCTCTCTCAATCCAATATCTCTCTCTCTCTCTCAATCTCAGAAACCCACAAATAAAAGTCGTGGATTTGTTTCTCTTTAACCCTAAACACACGGCTCAATCACTCACTCTCTCTCAATCTCACAAACCCACGGCTCCATGTTTCTCCGGCGATTAAGCACCTCTCTCTCCGGTGATTAAACACCTCTCTCCAGCGATTACATAACAGGTAATGGTACCTAATATATATGTGTGTGTGTGTGAAACCTATCTTAAACAATATATATGTGTGTGTGTGTGTGTGTGTGTGTGAAATCCTCACCGATCATCATCAATAATGAGAAAAGATTACATCTTTTTTTCTTATTTTAATAAAATTTCTATTCTTTGCTAGTTTGGGCATGGTTGGATGCTAAGAAAATGTTGCTCCGGTGACATTGGGTCTTTTCTGGCAACCCTGGGTCTTCTTCGGCACACTGGCTATTCCGGTGAGTTTTTGGATTACTAAATTTTGTATTTGTTACCGTTGAAGGATATGTTGGGGATTTGGAGGGAAATGAGTGGAAGAATCTGACCTGGCACCATTTAGCTGAAGCTAAAACCTCAGCTAAATTTGGCTGAAGTTTTAGCTCAGCCAAAATTTGGTTGATCATATGGCTGATCTGTTGGAGCACTGGTTTTAGTTATTTTAGCCAAATATGACTTTAGCTGGGGAGATAGCTATCCTATTGGAGATGCTCTTAGAGCATCTCCAATGGAGGTGCCAAATGAGCTGCCAAAGCCAAATTTCGCACTTGGCATCCAAAACAGCTGTTCCAATGCAACTGTCATTGTTCATGCCAAATTTGGCTTTGACAACCCAAGTTGCAAAATTTAGGAGCACTTGGTGCTATAATTAAAATTTGGTATTAACTGATGCCATTTGGGGTGCCAAATTTGGCTTTGGCTCCTTAAATTTGGCTTTTACATTAGAGATGCTCTTAGCCTTCTTGGCTTTAAGATATTTTTAAAAAATTGGGGTTATTTTAATCATTTTAGCACCTTAAAAAAAAAAAAAAAAAAAAAAAAAAAAAACACGGGTTGATCGGGTTGAACGGTTTTTGACCTAAATGAGTTTTTGTGGGTTAAACCAACCGGAGAGGGGACTAGTTCCCGATTCAACCGGTTGAATCGGCCGGTCCTGTCCGGGTTTGATAACATTGCCTAAATTTGTGTTTGCCATCATCACTTTCTTTGTCTATTTCTTTTATTATATTATACATCAAAACTCATTCACGTTTAGCAAACACCCTATTTATAATGTGATTTGTTGTTCCATCCTTATCATATGCTAATAAAAAATAATATCCATCCTCTCATGTCTTCTTTTATATATATATATATATAGTATAAATCAATCATATGCAGAATTTATCGAGACTCGTATCACACGCGATGCGTGTGCAAATAAGATATATTATCCATTGTTTTAAAATCCGGACCGTTCATCGAACCATAAAAGTTATCGGGTTAAGGGTCAACCGGTTCAACCGGGTTGAACAGTGATGTCATAAATATATTATTTATGTATTAGAATAAAAGCAGTAAATGATTCAAAATATAATTTTTTAAAAATGTTTGTACAATCAATTCATATATTTGAATTTATGTGCAGTCATCAAAATTGAAAATTGATAATTACTATTGATCAATCTTTATTATATATATTTTTTAAAATGCAAGATAAGAATATTGTATTATTAAATTAGGTGCTTGGGTTTGTTTTTGTTATTTGGGATTTTTTTAGACTAATTTGCCTTGTTAGCCTTCTTGGCTTTAAGAGATTTTAAAAATATTGTGACTATTTTAGTCATTTTAGCACCTTTTAAAAAAATATATTTAAAAAAAAAAAAAAAACGGGTTGATTGGTTTTTTAACCGGGTTGATCGGTTCAACCGCTGGGTAAGGTGTTTGAGGACTAATTTTAGTGCCGCTATTCCCAAGCACAGACCCAAATCTTTGATTATAGAAACCTAAAGTGGAAAAAATGGTGAAGTTGAAGAGTTAGAGATACAGATAATTGTCGGAGAGAGAGACACATAATGAGAGTTGGATAATATTTGTATTTGAAGTCTTTGGAAGCAGGAGTGCTGGGTGTATGTGAATTTATATTTTTGACCTCAAAATTAATTACTTTCTTTTCATTATGTAGAGGGCAACCATGGGAAGAAATGTTGATGATAGGTAACTCATCTTTTCCTTTATGATAGTATAGAAGATATAGAAGATAAACCAACCAATTTTGTGCATATATTTGTATATTTGTATTATCCAAATGAAAGTATCAAATAAATAAATAGAATCATTAGCGGTCCAAGCTTGAACCTTTCATGTGATATACTATATATTAAAACTGAAGCAAGATTTCTCTTTTCCTAAGAATTTATACGACACATGCGAATTTTTGGTACATTTTCATGATTTTTGGCTAGTCATTTATTTGTTGTGATTTATTTAAGGTTTCGAATCATTAAGTGCATTAAAATTAATGATTTTCGGATATGTTGTAGAGCTTGATTTTATTGATTTGTAGAGACAAAAATCACTGAAAATGGATTAGTAGTTTGAAAGAAAACTTAGAGAGAAGCTTGAAACAAAATTGAGCAAAAAATGATAATATGACATTGCCATGTTATCAATTCCTTTAGGTTTTTTAATGGTAGTTGGAAGGATGAACTTAATTGCAGACGAGTGAAAGTTATTGGACTTGATTGCAAATTCTTAAAGTGAATGGACTTAATTACATTTTGGGTGAAATCATGTTAAACTAAACTATTTTTAACCAAAAAAATAAAAAATAAAACTAAAAAAACTTGTCGCATCAATATATATTAGGTTTAATATAATAATATATAGATGTAGATGGGAAAGTACCCTACCAATTAAAACTTGACAAATGGTACTGTTGGAAGCCCACAAGAGCTCCTAAAGAGGGAGTTTTTTTGCAAAAGTATGGTTTGAAAAAAACTTTTTGACAAGAATACAGTTGGTTGAAACAATTTTTCAAAAGTGATTGTAGCCGCTGTTGCGGCTTTAAAATTTCAATATATTAAGAAACCGCAATAGCGGCTTCAAAAAAGTTTTTTAATTTTTTTTATTTATTTTTTATTTTTTGATAATTTCACATTTCACAGTTTTTCACAGTCAGTTTTTTCAGAAACCAACCGTTGGATCACTGTGATTTTTGACAGGCATGACATACATGATTGGGGTATCTAATCCAACGGTCAATTTTCTAAAATATGCACCATAAGTGGCTCTACAAGAGAGCACCTAATCACAGTGGTCCAACGGTTTTCTTACATCAGGTGCTCTCTTGTAGAGCCACTTGCGGGGCAAATTTTAGATAACTGACCGTTGGATTAGATACCCCAATCATGTATATTATGCCTGCCAAGAATCACAGTGATCCAACGGTTGGTTTCTGAAAAACTGACTATAAAAAACTATGAAACGTGAAATTATAAAAAAAAAATTAAAATAAAATAAATTTTGTTGAAGCCGCTATTGCGGTTTCTTAATATATTTAAATCTTAAAGCCGCAACAACGGCTTCATTTACTTTTGTAAAATTGTTTGGGCCAATCATATTATTGTCAAAAAGTTTTTTTCAAACCTTACATTTGCAAAAAGCTCCTAAAGAGGTTACCAACCATCTATATTCTTATAAGGAGGCCAGGGTCCTAAAAGATGCCTTTGATGCCATTATTATATTCATCATTGTCACTGCAGCAATGATGAATAGGTTGAGGCCGTTAAAGGTCTTCACCTCTCTATTACCGTTACAATAGTTCATAAATACTAATGTATCAAAAGTCAAATGGCCAAATAGAAAGTTTAAACAAAGTATTATATTTTGATTCAAAATTAAAAATATTAAGGCATTTTACGTAACAATCCTATGTTTTCCAAATATTACGTGAACAGACTTGAAAAACAAAAAAAAAAAAATTGTTATTTAATGGTTAAAATTTTGAATTTTTGACTAATTTTGTACATAATCCCAAAAACAAGAACAATCTCCACTTTATCTAATAATCCCTAATCCTTAATTTTATGAAAAATCTTATAAATTTTGAATAATCCTCAATCTTCAATATGCTATATTAGTATTTAATGTTGGTCATTCTATGTCCCCTCTCTAATTTTTTAATACAAAAATTGTATAACACATAATCCCCAATTTTTCATAAAGTCACCAATCCCCATAATATAACGGGATTGCGTTTGGATCCTCTGCTAGCATTCTCCTCTGCTAGCATTTGCTAGCAAAGCAAGGAGATGATGACACAATAGCAAAATGGGCAATCCAATGGCCAAGAAATCACTTAATCCCAAAATGGCAGCCCATGTGAGCGTTTTGCCTAACTGGGAGTGTTAACAGCATCCAACTCTCTTCTCCTACTCTGTCTTCATCCACAATCTGCTACTCTCTTTCTCTCTCTACCTCTTCATTCTCTCCTTATCTCCCATGCATTCTTCCCATCAAAAGCACAAGACCCACAAAACTCTTCATATTCTACTTCTCTTTATTTTGAGTTGCTTTTTATGATTTCAGATCAGATTATTGGGTTTTGGTTTTTGTTTGATTTAGTGAATTGGGTTTATTCTATTTTATTGTTTTGTTAAGCTTTCAATGCATAGTAAGACCAAAAACAGGGGTTTAGTGTTTATTACAAGAGGAAGCTCTTCTAGTGTCTCTCACCAAACTCGAATAGTTTTTAAGCATATTGGGTTAAATTATTTCATAGTTTTCTTTTCTGCTGGCCACGTTTGATTGCCGAGAAAATAAAGGAAAGAAAAAGAAATTATAATTTTGAAATGTTCCATGGCTTTTATTGTGACAGGAACAGAGTAGCCCCATGACCTATTAAAATGCGGAGAGGATTCCTCTCGTTTTGCATCCACTTTCAATTCCAGCCATTGAATCAGGCATTCATTATGTGACAGTGTCGCCATTTGATATAAATCCAAGAACTGGGTAGAATGCAAAACAACAAAGTCGCTTTCAAGAACATGGTGCCATAGGCACTACCAAGGTATGAGGTTATGAGGTCCCCCAATGGGCCTGCAGTCCAGTTCAAGATCTTCTCACCTGGCTCCAAGTAAATGCTTTTATCATGTGGTAATTTGCGTGCAAATCCATTAAGAATTTGATGGAAAGCATCCCCAGATTGAGCAGGTTATCGAAATAACATTGCATGTTTCATTGAAGGATTAGCCAGCAATCTCTGCTTCCTTAATATAACTTCCGGTGGAATCGATGTGAGGATAGTATCCAAATTCGGAACATCCTTTTCATCAACAAATACTCCAATATTTTCCCATGGGATTGCATCAGCAAAGGGTAAAACAATGTCATCTTCTATAATAACAGGGATGAACCCAAATATCACCCCTTCATCCAATCTTGGACTCCATCCAGCCCATCCATGTGGGCACAAAAAAAAAACAGCTCGTTGCATGTCTTCATAGTATGTTGTTGTGTGCTCTGTGGAGATGTCAAAAAATGGATTGTTCTTAAAGTTTTCCCACACTGCTGCTCGTGTACCTCTGTAAAATTTGAGAATGAAATTAGAATTAGAGATTCTTTTTTTTTTTTTTTTTTTTGAAATATTTCATAATTCAAAACTCTGTAACAAACAAGGCATTCATGTATTTTTCCAATGGGAGAACACCCTCACCATTGGAAAGCTTCCGGCGAGCCCTCATTCACTTCCGGCGAGTCTTGCCTCCTCCTGCCATCTTGCTCCAATATACCCTCTTATTTCTTTCTATTTATTTGTTTTGTGCAACTGTGAAACTCATATTATAAAAATAAGAAAAAAAAAAAAAAGTCGTTCGCCGGAGGGGAAGATATTCGTCGGAGAAGAGAAGATAAAAGATTAAGATGAAAAGATAAAATGATGTGGATGAGGACAGGGGATGAGAAGTGAGTTGGATGCCCTTAACACACCCAGTTATGCAAAACGCTCACATGGACTGCCGTTTTGGGATTAAGTGATTTCTTGGCCATTAGATTGCCTAATTTGCTATCGTGTCATCATCTCCTTGCTTTGCTAGCAAATGTTAGTAAAGGATCCAAACGCCCCCAATTTTACACATAATCCCTAATCCCCAATTTTATGTATTGTCACACCATATCTACTACTGATGTGACAATAATTAATGTTTTGACAATAATTAATGTTTTGTTTATTGATGAAGAATAAGAATTCTTCATAAAGTTGGGGTCCTATTTTAAGTTGGGGATTAGGGATTCTACGAAAAATTGGGAATTCCATTTGTTTTTTGGGATTAGAGATTATAGTTTAGAATAAGGATTCTGATGGGGATAATAGCATCTGACAAAAGCTGGCGATAATATCGGCATAGAGACGGTCACACGACATCAGTAATAGGACGAAGATCACATTGAATAAAAGTCAATGATACAGCTAGATATAACGGTTATGCAAAGAATCCGCAATATCATCTATAAACCAGGGGGATCAACCACAATCCAGGAGGAAAATAAGCCCAAAATTATGACAACATCACTCTATTTAAAGAAGAGGAGAATACAGTAACAGGTACACACGAAAAACCACATAGAAGAGGAAAAGTTAACTTGATTGTCCAGAGATTGATTCCTACTGACTTGATCTTCGGAGGGTTATCGCCGGGCAACTCCCGGCAACCCTAATCTCTTCTCTTTCTTTGCAGGTTAACGATCTGGGGATTCGACATAGGCTGATTCTGGCAACATCAGCTGGCGCCGTCTGTGGGAAACTAACGAAAAGTCTTTTCGTCGCAGTTTCTTTTATTTAAAAAAAAATATCGATCACAAGATCACAAGCTTTGGCGGAAGGCGAGACATCAACAAGGATTCCAATTCAGAATCAATCTGTAGAAGAAGAAATGCGCAACCGATTCCAGGAAATGGCTGCTGCCATGGAGAAAATCATGAAGCAAAATGAAGCTGTTCTAGCACAGAACGAGGAACTCCGTCAAAAGATCATTGGACAGAAAGTAGCAGAGGACAAAGGAAAATCCCCGATGAATGAGGCCGATCCCCCGGAATCACAAAGATCTGCTGCACCAGTTCACAGCAACATAATACCAGACAATGAAGGATCTCATCGGCTTCGAATAAGATCTGAGGTTAGAATTGAAAAGGAGCAGCATCCCAAAACGCGGCAAGAACGGTATTCTATCTCCCAAAAGGATAGAAGTGCTGAACAGAAATCACGTTTAATAAGGGATAGAAGCGTTGAAGTGCAGTCGGGAAAAAGCCGAAGAGAAGTAGAGATGCAGAAAAACAAGAAACTGAGGTCTTCACATCGGGGTAAAAATGTAGATGTACGAATGAAAGAAATGGACGCTCAGTTGGGAATATTAATTGAAGCAGTAAAGGAGAAAGAGCCTTTGGGAATAAAGGAATTGGTGAAGTCAACTGATCCGCCATTTACCCGAAAAATATTGGAAGAGCAACCGCGAAAGAACTTAAAAATGCCGAACATTGATGTTTACGATGGCACAACTGACCCGACAGACCATATGGAAGCGTTCAAGGGAGCAATGATTTTAGAAGGGGCTTCATATGCTATCATGTGCAAAGCTTTTCCGATCACCCTGAAAAAGACGGCGAGAGATTGGTTTAAAACTCTGAAGCTGGGGATAATCCATGATTTCAAACAACTCAGCGAGGTTTTCATCATTCGTTATATCGGGAATCGAAGGAGAAAAAAGACGGTTGCTCATCTCCTCAGCTTAAAGCAGGGGAGAGAAGAAACGTTGAACAAGTACCTACAGCGGTTTATAGTAGAGACTTATGAGGTGGACGGATTAGACGAAAAGACAGCAGTCTCAGCAATCACAAACGGACTTCGGGCAGGACGTTTATTTTACTCTCTGACAAAGAATCCCCCAGCAACATTGGCAGCCCTATTAACAAGGGCTGACAAACACTCAATAGCAGAGGAGATGACAAAAGCAAGGGAAGAAAAAGAAAGAGAAGAAAACAAAAAGAGGGGAGACAAGATAAAAACAGATAAGGCTGAACCACGTCCTAAATCTGATGAAAAGAAAAAGGAGATAAAGCAAGACAGATTCGATAGACATCGGCGATTCGGAGAATATACACCCCTTCGCGTGCCCGTTAGTGAAGTTTTCCTCGAAATCAAGCGTAAGGGATTGGTACGTTGGCCAAAAAGAATGACTTCCAACCCGGAATACCGAGACAACAGAAGATACTGTGAGTTCCATAAAGACATCGGACATACTACCGATGAATGTGCAGATCTTAGAAATGCAGTGGAGGAGCTGATCAAGAAGGGACATCTGAAGGAATTTCTTCAGAACAGAAGAGATCGAACCGAGTCAGAGAAAATATATGAGCCGAGAAATACGAACCGACCTACCGGGGCTGAAATAAGCGTGATCCATGGTGGATTGACAATCCGAGGAGAGACAAAATTTTCCAGAAAAGCACATGCCCGAGAAGCAAGGAGGAGCCCCCCAAGGAAAGTAATGATCGTAGAAAATACGATTAAAAATCCAGTCATTAGTTTTTCTGAGGATGATCTATCTGGGCTTCATCAGCCACAGGACGATGCTCTGGTAATATCGGTAACCATAGCCAACCACCCAGTACGGAGCGTATTAGTAGATACTGGAAGTTCGGCTGATATCCTCTTCAAGCAAGCATTTGACAAGATGGGCTTGGATAAATCCGTCTTAAAGCCCACCACGGGGACCCTCATTGGCTACACAGGAGCATCCGTCGAAGCAATAGGCTGGATAACATTACCAGCAACCATCGGAGAATTACGGATAATCAGCACAGTAATGGTTAACTTTTTTGTCGTTGATTGTCCGACAGCTTACAATGTGATAATTGGTCGGCCATCACTTAGTTAATGGAGAGCAGTAGTGTTAACATATCATTTGTCTCTGAAATTTCCTTCATCAACAGGAGAAGTAGGAACAGTTAAAGGAGACCAGGGAATTGCCCGAGCTTGCAACTTCACAGCCTTAAGAGGATCACAAGATTCATAGCAATTACAGGAAGGCGACCTCCAACAGGTAACAAGAGTCAAGCTATCAAGCACAGAAACAAATAAAGAATTAGCAGAGAGGGAGCCTATAGTTACCGATGGAAAACCAGCAGAAGACACAGTCAAAATACAAATCCATCCTACGATAGAAGAAAGAACAGCACTGATCGGAGCAAACTTACAAGGGGAACAAAAGGAGCAAATAGTCAAGCTGTTGAAAGACAATTACGACTTATTTGCTTGGTCGCATGATGAGATGCCCGGAATCCCACCAGAGATATCACAACACAAGCTGAACATCGACCCAGATCATCGGCCAGTAAAACAGAAGAGGAGAACCTTCGCTGAAGAAAGACATCAGGCAATTGATGATGAGGTTAAGAATCTTTTGAATGTAGGATTCATCAGAGAGGTGGACTATCCAAAATGGCTCGCAAATCCAGTCGTCGTCAAAAAGAAGAACGGAAAATGGAGGATGTGTATCGACTTCACAGATCTAAATAAAGATTGCCCCAATGATAGTTTTCCGTTGCCGAGGATAGATCAGCTAGTAGACGCAACAGCCGGCCATGAAATATTGAGCTTTATGGATGCATATTCGGTGTACAACCAGATACCAATGCACTTGGACGACCAGGAGAAAACAACTTTTATCACTAGACGAGGTACGTATTGTTATGTTGTAATGCCTTTCGGATTGAAAAATACAGGGGCAACATATCAGCGCCTAGTGAATAAACTCTTCGGGGAGCTCCTCGACAAAACAGTGGAAGTCTACATTGACGATATGCTTGTAAAAAGCCTCGAATCTAAAGACCATGTCCTGCACTTAAAGGAATGTTTCGCCATAATGAGGAAAGCACAAATGAAGCTCAATCCAAATAAATGCGTCTTCGGAGTCGGATCAGGGCAGTTTCTCGATTTTATGGTGAATAAAAGAGGAATTGAAGCAAATCCAGATCAAATCAAAGCTCTAGTCAACATGAGCTCACCAAAATCAATAAAGGATGTACAGCGGTTAACAGGGAGGATAGCGGCGCTAAATCGGTTCATATCCAAAGCTTCAGATCGGAGTTTGCCCTTCTTCAAAATATTGAGAGGAACGCAAAGGTTCCAATGGACAGAAGAATGTGAAAAAGCTTTTCGAGAGTTGAAGGAGTATCTCGGATCAATACCGATGTTATCAAAGCCATCTTTGGGAGAACCTCTGTACCTGTATCTGGCAGTCTCCTTGACGGCGGTAAGCTTAGCTTTAATCCGAGAAGATGATGGAACTCAGAGGCCAGTTTATTACACCAGCAAAGTACTTCTAGATGCAGAGACCCGTTATTCAGAAGCTGAGAAGATAGCCTTATCCCTCGTGGTATCTGCAAGAAAGTTAAGGCCATACTTCCAAGCTCACCCAATTATTGTCCTCACAAATTTCCTGATACGTTCGATTCTTCATAAACCAAGCACATCAGGACGATTACTTGCATGAACGATAAAATTGAGTGAGTTTGACATCAAATACAGATCGAAAACAGCTATTAAAGGCCAAGCAGTCGCTGATTTTATAGAAGAATTAACGCAACAAGAGGGGGCACAAACTGGAAAGTCTGAGGACAGTAAAACCATCTGGGATCTTTTTGTCGACGGTGCTGTTAATAGTCGAGGACAGGGAGCGGGTGTAGTACTGAAAATGGCCGAAGGAACGGAGTTCGAACATGCCTTAAAGTTTGTTTTTCAGGCAACTAACAACGAAGCAGAGTATGAAGCAATCCTCGCAGGATTAAACATAGCAGAAGCAGTTGGGGTACGATTCTTGCGGGTCCACAGTGATTCACAATTGGTTGTAAACCAAATTAAAGGCGATTATGAAGCAAAGGAGCCAACAATGATGAAGTATGCTGTCAAGGTTAAAGAATTGCTCCCACACTTTGCCGAAGTGGAGGTCATACAAATCCCGAGGGATCAGAACAGAGGAGCAAACGCACTGGAAAACCTCGCATCAGTGTTGGAGGCAAGAAGTACCAGAGTAATCACAATGGAGGTCATCCAAAAGCCCAACATTAGAGAAGTTGAAACAGAAGCAGAAATCCTGACCATTGATAGGCCGACCACATGGATGGATCCTATCCGGCAATATGTTGAAAACGGACTCTTACCTGAGAACAAGAGGAAGCAAAAAGGATCCGAACCCGATCCGCAATATACACAATAATCCAAGGAGTTTTATACAGGAGATCGTTCATAAAGCCATTACTTCGGTGTGTAAATGAAGACGAAGCAAATTATGTACTCTAGGAAATCCATGAAGGCTGCTGCGGTAATCATTCTGGTGTGAGAAGTTTGGTCCAAAAGGTTGTCAGACAAGGATATTATTGGCCGAGGATGGAAGAACAAGCTTGGGAAATCGTCAAGAAATGCGATAAGTGCCAACGTTATGCTTCCTATATACACCGACCACCGACGAAACTCATTCCAATCCCAAGTCCATGGCCTTTTTCACAATGGGGGATGGATATCGTCGGACCATTACCAGAAACTCCAGGAAGGAAGAAATTTCTGCTCGTAGCAATAGACTACTTCACAAAATGGGTAGAAGCCGAGCCGCTAGCCAGAATAACTGAGGCAAACACTAAAAAGTTCTTGTGGAAAAATGTCATTTGCAGATTCGGAGTGCCCGCAGTAGTAATAACTGACCGAGGAAGACAATTTGACAACCCTGGCATGAGAAATTTGTGCAACAGCTTGAATATCGAGTTACATATCGCTGCTCCTCGGCATCCTCAATCAAATGGGTAGGTGGAGGTTACTAATAGAACAATTCTCCGAGGACTGAAGATGAAGCTGGATAAAGCGAAAGGAAAATGGGTGAAGGAACTGTGTAGTATTTTATTGGCCTATCACACTACACCTCGGCGGGCAACCGGGGAAACTCCTTTTTCCCTAGTTTATGGATCAGAAGCTGTGGTACCAGTTGAAATCGGCTTACCATCCCCTAGAATCGATACATTCGATCCCAATCAGAATACAGACGAGCTTCTCTTGAATTTAGACCTCATCGAAAAGAGACGTGAGAAGGTACGATTGAAGATCTTTGCCTACCAATAGCAAATGAAGGTGAGTTTCGATAAATCAGTTCACCCCCGAACTCTCCAGATAGGGGACCTCGTCCTCAGAAAAATAACTGAAGCAACTCGAGAACAGGGGGCAGGAAAGCTGGGAGCTAATTGGGAAGGTCCTTACAGAGTCGTCGGCAAAGTAAAAGAGAATACCTTTCGCCTGGAGAACATGGAAGGAAGACAACTGCTGAATGCTTGGAATATGGAACACTTGAAAAAATACTACCAGTGAAATCAACTTCTTTAATAAAATTCTCTTCTTTTTAGTATAATTGTTTAATTGTTCTCGTTTTAATATTACTATTTCATTCTCGTCTATTTGCTGGCAATTGATAATCTTTGCATAATAAAATCTTAACTCGAATTCATCAGAAAAAGAAAGAAGTATTGTGAGCTAAGACCCTTGAGAAGCCGACCTCAAATGAGTCAAGCACAATGCATAAGGGCGGTTGAATTCCGACCTAAACATCTAAGCATCAAAAGATGATGATGAATGAAGGAAAATAAAGACAAAGGCTACTAATTTTCAAGATAGTACATTCATTGATTTTTCAAGAAAGCTGCATCATATATGAATCGATCATTTACATTTCAAAACACCAAGGCATACGAAGGAACAAAAGTTTCAAAACACAAAAATATCAAAGTATAAGTTTTCGGGTCAATGCCGACGACCTCTAACAAATCACTCCACGGCCACAAAATTGTACAGGTTCGATGAGAAGAGGAAAACGTGCCGAGGTGAAGGAGCTGCTCAACGGCCAGAAAGTTGTTCGGTGTGAAGAGATATGCGCCAGAAAGTTGCAGTAGTTCGGTGTGAAGAGATATGCGCATCAGGAGGGATGAGCTGCTGAACGGCCAGAAGACTCTGGAGGATGAGTTGAATCAACTTCAGGAAGCGGAGGATTCTGTTCCTGATCATTAGTCTCATAAGGAGGAAGAACTTCCTCACCCTCTTCATCGTCATCATAATTTTCCAGATCAAATAAATCCAAATCAGGAAATTTCTTTTTAGCTGCAGCTCGACAGGAATCAAAGCCAGCCCCAAATTGAAACACAGCATCATCCCTACAGCCTTTTGCCATATCTTCAGCTTCTTTCACAGCTCTCTCCAACCCTAAACATCGATGTTCGGCTGAAGACAAATCCTCCGTCAATTTGATAATTGACATATCCTTCTCCTTCAAATACTCTGCATCCTTCTCCCGAAGATCTTTAAGTTTGACAACTTCATATTTCAAAGGTAAGAGCTCTTGATCAAGTTTCTTCTTCAGCATAGCAATCTCCTCATCTCTTTTCCATAGCTCTTCGTCCATCTTCACGGCAGCGTCAATAAGAGCCCGGTTCTTCTTCGTGGTTGAATATAATCTCATCACCACCCCATGACACAAGACAATAGCCTACACGATGTTAAAGGAGGTGTTAAAAAAAATGTTCATTACCTTTGCCATCTGATGAATCGCTTCAAGACTTAATTCGTCAGAAGCCGAAGAAGAAACTTATCTCCTATCAGCCGGAAGAACAAAAGAATTGACCAGCCTATAGGCCACGTCCCTATCCCTGAGAACAGATTCTTCAGGAGAAGGATCTGCGGCAACGGACTGAGAAGATGCAATCGATTTCCCTTTACCGATTGACACAACAGGGGAGTCCATAGAAATCGGCTCTTTGGCTACATCAGCAGAAGCCGGCACAGAAGAATCCTCGGTAATAAGAGGAGGTACTAAGACTGCAGACTCAACCCTCGCCTTTTTGGATGGGGCAGGAAGGGCAGATGATGTGCCACCAGTTTTTGCCTTGGAACTCTTAGTCTCCATCCAGAGAGCCTTATAATTCTGTTTTGGCGGCATCTCGTCTTCGGTAGATGAGTCCTCAGATTCTTCACGAATTGCCCGAAGAGGGTTTGCTGCTATTGCTTCCTTGTATTGATAGGAATAGTAGAATTCAGAAATAAATGTTGGCGACAGAAGACGATTCCTTCTTCGGTCTTCAAGGTTCAGGATTAAATGAACCCTTCTCTGAGACTCCTCGGACAATCTAGGTGCTCTTCGAAATCATCTAAATTCTGCAAAACACGGAAATACGTTAAGACCAAATAATCGTATAAAATCAGAAAAATGCAAAGAAACATGGTCTCGGAAAAATGAAGAAAAAGAGAAAAACACCTGGAGGAGCCCAGATCGTAGGGACGAAGACGTCATGAGCCTCTCCAGGAGGAAACTCCCACTCGCCGCTAAGGAAGAAATACCTCCCTTTCCAGCTATGGACTGAGGAAGGATTCCCGAAGATGAGTTTTCGTCCACTCCGTGACCAAAGATAGACCCACCCATTATTTGGATTGGGACTATTCCTCGGGGATACGCAGAATAGTAATTCATCGGTTGTAACTTCCCAGCCTTGGGATCGCCATAATATTATGGCCGCTAAGATGTCCCGCCAACAATTCGGAGTAAGCTGGGCCGGGCACAGTTTCAGATCGGATAAAAGACGCCTAACTACCTGTTGTAGAGGAACTCTGAATCGGGCGTCAAAGAAATGTTCATAAAATACTACCTCTCCAGGACGAGGACTACTAGCTCGGTCATTCTCATTAGGCATACGGATATTTATTGACCGAGGAATGCCATACTTGGCTCTTAGGTTCGAAAAAACGCTTTGCTTCAATCGTACACGAAACCTGGTCGGCCACGACACTATAGGGGTTGGAATCAACGTCAATCTCTTCCTCAACATCAACATCTTCATCTAAAGGTTGGTCGACTAAGTTTTCCCTAGGGGTCGCTGGAAAAGAAGAAGATGCACGAGGACCACCAACAGAGGAAATGACTTCCTCATCCTCAAACCTATCTACAATCCTAGTGGTTTGGCGAGGGTTATCTCTAACACTGGGGGACGCCTCACCCTCAGAACTCTGACTATCGAAAACCAAGCGGCGAGGGTTTTTCATTTTTTCTCAAATAAAAGAGGAAAAACAAAGAAATGTGCGCAGAATCGAAGAGGAAAATGCAAGAAAAATTCGCAAAGAAAGCAAAAAGGATTGACAGCAGAGAATACTTTAGAGTTATGGAGCAGACGATCGGTAGACGAGGGACAAAAACTTGGCTCGGTTAAGAAGTTTGGAAACGGCAAGTTGGTGAAGCTTTTCTGGCTATGGAGTTTCACTGGAAAGCAAAAGAAGAAGAAGCGAACCACTTTCAAACCAAAAATGGCCAAAATAAAGAAGGAGCATTTAATAGGCAACAAGAACGAGTGGGGTAAGGACACGTGGCAGCACACAAATGGTCAAAATTTGAAAAGACCCACATCTTTTCAGTTCCCTCGCTATATTTAATGCAAGCATGCCAAACGTCGCATCTGTTTCGAAATTCGAAGCGCCGCCTTTTCATATTTTAAAAGTCGCAATAATGACTCACAGATAGATTGACATGTGGAAACTTTTAGTGTCCTCAGCTTTTGGCCGATTATTTCCTAGTTCAACGGCAATTAAGCTAGAGAAATAGGGGGCTCCTGATGGGGATAATAGCATCTGACAAAAGCCGGCGATAATATCGGCATAGAGACGGTCACACGACATCAGTAATAGGACGAAGATCACGTTGAATAAAAGTCAATGATACACTAGATATAACGGTTATGCAAAGAATCCGCAATATCATCTATAAACCGGGGGGATCAACCACAATCCAGGAGGAAAATAAGCCCAAAATAATGACAGCATCACTCTATTTAAAGAAGAGGAGAATACAGTAACAGGTACACACAAAAAACCACATAGAAGAGGAAAGTTAACTTGATTGTCCAGAGATTGATTCCTACTGACTTGATCTTCGGAGGGTTATCGCCGGGCAACTCCCGGCAACCCTCATCTCTTCTTTTTCTTTGCAGGTTAACGATCTTGGGATTCGACATAGGCTGATTCTGGCAACATCAGATTCTGTGCATTATTGGGGATTACTCACGAGTTTGGATTCTCTGCTTGGGCTTGGGTATGCTTGGGTGATGTGTCATAATCTCTGCTTTCACTCTTAGGTGATGTGTAGAAGATCCAGATCATGACACATCATCCAAGCACCAAAAAAATCGAAGCAGAGGGTCCTCATTTATTACTCACAAAATTTGAAAAAATTAAAAATAAATTTTGACTTTTGATCATTGGATTGGTAAAAGGGAAATTATTGAGTGTACATAAATGTATTTTTGTCCAAAAAAATATTTATGTAAATAATTTTTTTTTTTTTGAGTTTCTTGGAATAATATTTGGAAAATTTAGGATTATTAGCATAAAATGTCCAAAATATTATAATTAAAAAAATAAATTATTAATAATTATTAATGACATCAAGCTCTTATCAACGAAATTTACCCGATTTCATTTTATCCTTTTATTATTTATTAATTTTGTAAATTACATTGGAAAGAATTCGACCTTTACATGTATTCTACATCGCCGCACCACTTCCCTCTCTCTCTCTCTCTTGTTGCATTTGGAAATTTGAAGCAAATCCCATGTGCAGATCACATGCTCCCAACATAAAGAGAAAAGAAGGGGCGCAAGTGTAATTTCATCATTGTAAAGCCTTGAGGCCTTCTTCTGCAGATTTCAAGACAAATCATGCGCATTGCTCCAACGCCAGCTCCTGCTTATTTGAAATCTACATATGTCGCCAGTAGTAGCAATTGGAGAGTAGATTAGGATTTTCTCTGCTTTTTTTTTTCTTCAACCATGGCGAATTCATCTTCATCCGCAGAAGAAGACGCACTATCCGGGGTTAGGGTTTGCATCAACGAAACCCTTACAGACGACGAGCTTCGATCGATCCTATCCAAGTTACAGAGCGACAAAGATAAAGAGATATTCAGTCTTGTATGCAAGCGATGGTTGCACTTGCAGAGTACCGAGAGGAAGAAGCTCTGCGCACGTGCGGGGCCTCATATGCTTCGCAAGATGGCCGCTAGGTTCTCTCGTTTAGTTGAATTGGACCTATCTCAGTCTGTTTCTCGATCGTTCTATCCCGGTGTTACGGACTCTGATCTCGGCGTTGTTGCTACCGGGTTTACTTGTTTGCGAGCTCTCAATTTGCAGAATTGCAAAGGTATTTTCAGCTGTCTTGCTGTTTTGTTTTGATGGAAAATATTTTCCCGGGGAAAGTTTCTTGCATTAGTTGACAGTGCGCGTGTCTGCGGGAATGTGCGTGTGTGATTCTTACAAATACAATTTTTGCATAGTCTTGTTGACAAATTTGGGTTTTAAGTTGATAATGAATATTTTATTTTTCCCTATTATTTTTTATGTGATTGATCTACTAAACAATTGCCTCAGTTAGCACTGTTCGAAAGCACTTGAGATTCACTCAGAAGCTGCAAAAGAAATATTGCTGGAAAAAACATGCTTTGCCAAAAAAAGAAAAAGAAAAAGAAAAAATGGTTCCAGCTGATTTCAGCGTAGATTTACGCCAAATAGACCATAGAAATCATTCTGGTGACCATTGTTAGTCATTCTTTTTCCAAGTCGTGCCCTTACATGATTCTTAGTTTATGGATTTTTGGAGAGGGCCTTTTGCCTGGAATGATTTCATGGATATTCATCTTTAAACTCAGGAATCTTTTCTTCTTTTGAAAGTTGGGATTTATGACTTCTGGTAATTGGTGACAGAGATCATTGCCTTGTGCTTGGTAAATTTGGTGCTTGATTAGATTGGATAATTCTGCTTGGTCTGGTTTGAATGGTAATTTGAATTTAGTATACTGTTTATGTTTCTATTGAGTTCAGAGTAAATTGGTTGATCAAATGGATATGAGTGTTTTGAGGGTTAGTGGTTTCAGTGATTTATAGTTTTTATTACTTGGAATTTGATGGCTTCTGCCACAGCACCCTTTTTCTGCATCCTCAGACATAGTGTGCGCATATATGCTTGTGGTTCTTACAAATCCATTTTTTGCATATGTGCAGAGTTAAGTTAAGCTTACTATTTTAGTGGTAGAGTCATTAGTTTTAGAATTTTATGAGTTTCCATTTCGATTTTGTGCTAATTTAGCAGAGAAATATTTTATGTTTGTAGTCTTGTTGAAAAATTTGGTTAGTAGTTGGTAATAGATGTTTTATTTTCCTTATAATCATTTATGTTACTGGTTTGCTGAACAATTTGCTCCGTTAGCATTGTTCGAAAGCACTTGAAAGCGTCTTTACTTAGTGGCTGTACAAGAGATTTTCTTAAAAAAACATTCATTGCATAAAAGGAAAAAAAAAATGTGATTCCCCTTGATTTCTGTGTAGATGTAACCCAAAAATTTTTTGACCATCCTTAGGCATTCTTTTTCCTAGTTGTCTTGTTATATGTACCCTTAGTTTGTGGGTTTCATGTTTGGGCTTTTCAGTTGGAGTTATTTCGTGGACATTCATCTTTAAATTCGGGAATCTTTTCTTCCTTTGAAAGTTGGGATTTGTTTGCTTCTGGTAATTGTTATTATTATGGATATCACTTTGTGCTTTGTAAAATTGGTGTTTGACTAGATTGAAAAGTGCTGCTTGGCTTGGTTCAAATGGTCATTTGAATTTAGTGTAATGTTTATGATTCTATTGAGTTTGGTTAGTGGTTCCTGTTCTTGATGAAGCAGCTCATTGTAGTTTTTATTTTCGCCCATTGAGCTGGGAAGGTAATATATTCATGGTTAAGAGGGGTTTTCTTTTCTTTTCTCCTTTTGGTTGATTCTTTTTCAATATGATTTTCTTGTGATGTCCTCCTGGGGTCTTATAGATATTTCCTCATAAGACGTATTGGTGAATGTTAAGTTGCACATCCCTAGAGTTATTCTTCTTTTGAGGCCTTTCATGTTTTATTTTTTTATTTGATTTTTTATCGTGCCAAAGGTGCTTATTTTCTCAAGTGTATGAACCTTGTTTTATAGTTATCACAGCTGCTAGATGAATTTCATAATTAATTAGGTTGAACAAAGCTGTTCTATTTGGTTTAAATGATAAGAAATCATTCCTTAAAATTTTAGTTTTAGGTCGTTGTTTTCAATTGAAGTTTGAAAGAATTTCATTGAATTGATCAATTGTAAGCATAGGAGTAGTGGTAGGAATTTGGTGGTCTTACTGCTGATGGTGCAACTAGTTGTTGCTTTTATTGAATTTCTTGCATTGATATCGGAAGTTAATCTTGAATATGAGTTGTTGTTAACTTGTTTTGCCACTTCAGAAATAATTTTCTCGTAATGTATTTTTTTCCCTTGTGACTATATTATTTGATATAATGGGTTCATACATTTGTTTGTTAGCTTATTTTCTTTTATTTCAAACCTTTAAGTTTGCCCAATATGTGCTTATAACTTCAATTGTTTTATCCTTATTTTACAGGCATTACGGATGCTGGAATGGAGGCAATTGGGCATGGTCTTTTTTTCCTGGAGTCCTTGGATGTATCATTTTGCAGAAAGCTAACAGACAAGGGTTTGTCAGCTGTTGCTGAGGGTTGCAGAGACCTACGAAGCTTGCATCTTGCCGGCTGCAGATTTGTTACGGATGGAGTGCTACAAGCTCTTTCCAAAAACTGTCACAGTCTAGTAGAGTTGGGCCTGCAAAGATGCACCAACATAACTGACTCTGGACTCTCAGTTCTTGTCAATGGGTGTCAACGGATGGAGTTTTTAGACATCAATGGATGTAACAATGTTGGAGACGTTGGGATTTCCAGTGTTTCCAAGGCCTGCTCATCTTCTCTCAAGACACTCAAGTTGTTGGATTGCTTCAAAGTTGGGGACAAGTCCATACTATCCTTGGCTGGATTCTGTAAAAATCTTGAGACTCTTATCATTGGTGGCTGCCGGGACATATCTGACGAGTCTATAAAATCATTGGCTGCTGCTTGTAAACACAGCCTCAAGAACCTGCGGATGGATTGGTGTTTGAATATCTCTGACTCTGCGTTGAACTGCATCCTCTCTCAGTGCAGAAATCTTGAAGCTCTTGACATCGGGTGCTGTGAGGAGGTGACAGATGCTGCTTTTCGGGGATTAGGAGATGGTGGATATGAGCTGAGTTTGAAGGTTTTGAAAGTCAGCAACTGTCCGAAGATTACTGTTGTAGGGATAGGCGTGCTTTTGGACTCATGCCGCACTTTGCAGTACCTTGATGTTAGGTCATGCCCACAGGTTACAGAGGTGGGTTGCGATGAGGCTGGCTTGCATTTTCCTGAATGTTGTAAAGTGAATTTTGCAGGGAGTTTATCAGAGCCAGATGTGTTATTATAAGATGAAGATTTGAACAGTTTGATATCTGGGGAAATTATTCTCTGCAGAACACTGGGTTTGGAAACTTGATGGATTACCACAACAGCACGTTAGGGCTTTTCCTAGACTGTCTTCTGCTCCTATTCTTTTACATATGCTATGTGTTGGCTTTGGATTTAAAGAATGCTCGTGTTGTTATGTGTTTATCACTCAAAATATTGATATACATATGTAAGTATGTATATTTTGCATGTACAATTTATTTGCTAGCACCCCTTTTCTGACTCTGAAAATGATGTTGCAATTTGGTCATTGATCTGTATCTGGGCATAATAATATGATTCTATATCCTGATTCACTTGAATTTCCTTATACCCCTGTCCAACACACACACACACGCACGGAAAAAAAAAAAAAAAAAAAAAAACAAAAAAGGGAGAGAAAGTCAGTTTGCTGCTGTGATTATTGATTTTAGGATGTCGTGGGCAAGGATTTTGAAGGGAGGCTGAAATTCAGCATAAACAAGTGTGTTGAGGGTTGGGTAG
>JAESVK010000961.1:0-13365 GCA_017140935.1 Hamamelis virginiana
GGCTGTGGGGGCCAATGACTAGTGAGATCCTAACTAGGGCACATCAATTGCCAAAACAAAACCATTTTCAACCACAAATCATTATGGCCAATATCTGATAATTTTGGGTCATTTGAATAAACTCTTATGGTTTTTTTAAGCGAGAAAGTAAAAATTATAAGAGTAAGAAAAATTGATAGTTAATTTTAAAAATTGAGGTAATACTAAATTTTTATATCTCAAATTTTAAAAGAATCTATCAATTATTTTTTATTATCAAAATATATTTTTATTTTATATTTTTGCTTAAAAAAAGAGAGTAAAATGCGGCTAATATAAACTGGCCATTATTTACATGCATATTTACTTTTATGATAAATGTTTCAAATTTGAACACACATAGATGTCTATTTGTTAACTATAAGAAAAATTGTGATAATAACATAAGAGTGATGACTATTCATAACAGTTTGTATACCTTTCTTACCTTTTGAAAACTCTCTTATTTGATTTTATCCCACATCACATGCATGCATCATCATCACCACCACTGCTACTACCACCACCAATTTCCACGCATCAGCATCACTTAACATTACATCCAACCATATTCACCATTACCAACCATTCATCGTCGCCACTCACTTGCCACAACCACCACCCACCACAAGCTTATATTACCAACCACTTATCCCCGTCGCCAATGCCACCATCGCAACATAACATTGTCAATTGCTTATCACAACCACCTACGCTCCAATACTACCGCTCGACATTATTGACCATTAATTATCACCGACCACCATTGTTACCACAACCTAAATCCATCAATCACTTATTGTTACCATCCACCTACCATCATTGCCACCACCATCATCACCCATCACCTCACTTGTCGCCACCATATCTTATTACCACCAACACGACTACCTACCCATCGCAACCGTCACTCATTGTCGCTCACTACTAATCTCTACCAGAAGCACCACCCATCATCTTTACCCCCAATCACCCACGACAACCACTCCCTAAGTGCATACCCAATCCTTACTCAAAATTCAAATTTAAATAAAAATGGATTAAATTCATTTTTTAATTATTTACTTAAATTCATACCAAATCAAGCTTTATTCAAATCCTTACCTAAATCGAGGTTGACTCATATTTTGAGTAAATATTCCAACGATCATATTTTGGTTGCCGAGCCTCTCCCTTGTTATGGCTCTTCTACGACCAAGGATGAAGTTCACCCCAAAGACCTATATGGACCTGCAAAATGTTAAGACTCTCTCTCTCTCTCTCTCTCTCTCTAAATTGCCTACGTCCTTCCATGGACTTGCAGAAAGAAAAGTAAAGGGTGAGCGTGGGTGGCCAAATGTTAATATTTAGAATTGTAAAATGATCATTTCACCTCCTATCTCAATGGTTTTTTTTTTTTTTTCCAATCCTATAAAATTCTCTACTCTTCTCATTTTCTCTATTCTTAGTATAAAATTGAGTTTTTTACTTTAAATTTGATTAAGGGAAGGACGTATCTTTCGATACTGATATAAGAATGATTTTATCCATCTATTTTGTTCATCTTTAGTATTCATCTCATATGAACCAATCATTTTAATGATAATTTCAAAAAAATAAAAAACATTACAATAAAGCTGACTCAGGTAACATCTTTCCTCAGGTATTGTTCGGAGAATATTTGTATTACCGTTTAGTCACCCTTCCTCAGGTAGCACCCCACTGGTATGTTTCCACGTGTCAAAATTGTAAAGCTGACTCACTTGGCACCATATTCTCGTATTTCCACGTGTCTAAATACAAATGAAGGCTTCAAATCATGCCACGTGTTCAAATGAGGGACTCGTTTGTCTAAATCTTTACGAGGGCCTGTTGTGGCATCCTATGATTGGTACACCACCAAAACCTTACGCGATCACAATATAAAGACTCCTACAATAATCCAATAAGGTTCTAGGGGCAAAGAATCCGGTGCAGCGCACCCACCGTATTATTATCACTATCATTCACCAGCATGTCCAATTGGCACTGGGTTTTCCAAGTGAGAGTTTGTAGGGTTTAGTAGTGTCTTTATTCGCCTCCCTTCCATCTCTCTCTCCCCCATCGCTCCCTCCCTCCCTCCCTCCCTCTCTCTCTCTCTCATTAGCCGAAATCCTCTGCGTCTACTGTTCGACACGGAACAGAGTGCTAGATATACATATAGAGAGAGTTTTAGTGAGAGAAAATCTGGGATATCTGATGGCGGATAGTTTGATCTGCAACACAGAACCTAAAATCCCAGCAGATGGGTATTCGGACACCACCACGGCACCTTCTAATGGATCTTTGTTTCAGAGAAGAATCGAGTTCCATCCAGCGAGAAAGCCCTTCTTGGGTATTGGCGGCGGCGGCGGCGATTTTCGGCTCGAGACTCTGAACCCCAACAGTTCTGAACCCCAGAGGTCCGGGGCGAACCCGGGTCAGTTGTCGGTTTTGAAAGGGAAGAAATCAGATGGGTCCGATTTTTTCGAGAATGGGTTGGATCCGGAGCTCAGTTTCGGGATTACGTTTCGGAGAATTGTGAGTTCGTTTGTTGGTGTTTTTCAGTTTATGAGTGTTTGTTTGTTTGTTTTAATGATTTTATGAGGGTTTTTCTGTTTCGATTAACTTTGGATTTGGTCGTTTCTTCTTTCAAATTCAGGACATGCTTTCTGTTGTTTAATGGGTGTTTGCTTTATATTTTGAATTTTCACTTTTTGCAGTTTGGTTAGTATATAGTCTCTGCTGTTTATTCATTAGTGCGTGTTTCTCAATTTGAGTTTGTGTAAATGTGTTTTTTTTTTTTTTTGTGAAGGTTCATTCGTTTTGGGCTAGTTTATTTGATTTTAGTTTATGGCAATATCGGAGAATTGTGAGTTGTTTCATGGATATTGTTCAAATTCTGTTTGTCATCTGTGTTTTTGAAGATTTTATTGGGTTTTTGCTAATTTAATTGATTATGATTTTCGTCGTCTCTGCTTTCAATTGAGTTTATTTATGTGTTTTTGAAAAGTTTTATGGAGTTTTTTACTTTAATTATGTTAGATTTTGTCATTTCCTCATTCAGTTTGTATATGGTTCCTGCTGGTTTGAGGCTGCTTTTGGATTGAGTTTGTGTCAAATGTTTGTAAGGATTATGGTTTTTTTTTTTCTTTCCTATTTTTATTTTTTATTTTAGTCATATCCTCTTTGATTCCTTGCATTTCTTGTTGGTATATACTCTGTTTTAAGTGGGTGTTCTTCAATTGAGTTTGCTTATTAAAATTTGGTCTTTTTGATTGTGTTTCATGGTCATTTCCACATTTAGTCAGTTTATACCCTCTGTTGTTTAATGTGTGTTATTTGGTTTGTGTTTGTCTCAATTGTTTTTAAATATCATATTGGGTTTTTCCAGTTTTGGTTTATATTTATTTTGGCGCTATTCACTATCAATTAGTGGTTTCATGTTGGTCTTTGCCATCTGTTGTTTGGTGAATGTTTTCCAATTTGAGTTTGTTTCGTATATTTTTGAGGCATTTGTTGGTTTTTGCTAATTTAGTTGAGTTTGATTTTGGTCCTTTTTTTTTTTTTGGTTTGGGTGGGGTTGGGTTGTTATTTAGTGTCTTTTATTGCTATATGCATTTGTGTTCACTGTGTGTTGTTGAATTTGTTTTTGCTTCAAGCCTTCAAAAGTTTTTGAAGCTTTTTGCATCCAAGTTTTTTTTTTTTTCAAAACCTTTTATTGCTAGTTGAGTTTAATTTTCATTATTTCCTCCTTCAGTTAATGGATTTGTTGTTGCTTTATGCTCTCTGTTTTAAAGTGGGTGTTGCTTTAGTTATGATATTCAGTGGCACTATTTCTGCTCCATCTTTAATCTTCAAGTGTCTTTGAAGATTTTATTGGTTTTTGTTATTTTGATTGGGTTTTGATTTTGCTCATTTCCTGTTTCAATTAGTTGCACTTTTGTTAGTATGCGGTCACTGTTGTGTAGTAGACGTACTTCAATTTGAGTTTGTCTTTAAATATTTTTGAATATTTTTGTTGATTTAATTGGGTTTTGTCTATTTTCATCTGTACTGATTTTTGTCATCTCTGTCAATTAGTCTCTCTTTTTAGTATAGCTCTCTGTTGTTTTGTGGGTGTTCTTCGAATTGAGTTTGTCCACACCCCCCCTCCCCCACCCCCCAAAATTGAAATATTTTATTAGGTTTTTAATATTTTGAATGATTTTGATTCTAGTTATTTCCTATATCAATTAGTGGGTTTCTTGATGGTATATGCTTTGTTGTGTGGTGGATGTTCTTCAATTTGATTTTGTTTCATATGTTTCTAATGACTGTATCTGGTTTTTCTATTATAATTGATTTCAGTTTCAGTCTCGTTCCTCCTTTAATTAGTGGTTTTCTTTTTGGTATGACCTTTTTGTTGTCTTTTATTCTTCATAATGTTCAATCTGGTCTTGGTTCTTTTTCCTTTGTCAGCTGCATTCTGATTTGTTGGTTGAACATTATATTTTCAGTCCATTTGGTCTTGATCTATTTGGTGCTCTTAAGATTTTTTAACTTTGGCAACTTTTGATGTGAGATATTTTCAGGGTGCTGGTTTGGAAAATCTTGGGAATACTTGTTTTCTCAATTCAGTGTTGCAATGTCTAACATACACAGAGCCTTTAGCTGCATATTTGCAAAGCGGCAAGCATCAAACTTCTTGTGAGTGACTCTCACTCTCCACTTGTACACCTCCCACATGCATACTATGAATTAAATATAAACATGCATATTTTAGTGCATCAATTTTATGGATATGTTTTATGTAATTGATGCAATTTATAGTATTCCACCGGAAATTTTCAAAAAAATGTATTTTGACTCTTTAATCTCAAATTTCTGTGTTCTTGGGTTGGGATCTGGGAGTCCCTGATCTGTACCCAAATGGTAGAGAAAATTTTTCATTCTAGACCCAAAAACCAATTGAGGTGAATATCCGACCGGAAAGTCGATGCATACCCCATTTTATGTGTGTCCTAGATTTGTCCTTGTATGGTTGGGGTGGTGTGGGGCCTGTTGATTGACTAACCAATTAGTTAGTCAGGGGTTGACCCCAAAATTTTTAGAATCCTTCCCTCTTCCATAATGTTCTAAAATTTTACAAATAGGTCCCAACTAGGGTTTTAAGTATGGGGTAACGGACCCGTAACTGTAACAGTAAAGGTGTAACGAGTATCAGGTGTATCGGGTGATACATAACGGGTATCGGGCGTCAGGGCCGTGAATTTTTTTTATTTTTGCACACCAACCTCCAAAAGCAGCAATACATATCTTTACCTTATACTAATGTACATTAATGTTTTCAAAGGGTTCTAGTGAATTTATTTCAAGTTTTCACAAATCATTAGTTCGTTACTCAATTAAAATTAATTGAGTAATGAACTAGAACTCTTTGAATATAAATAAATGTGTTAAAAATATGTACACCCGTAATTTATAATTATTTTGAAATTTTTTTTTTTGTAATATAAGTTTACAATATATTATGTAAGTTATAAGTTACTAGCTTGCAAGTTAAAAAGTTTAAAATAATACCAAAAATTTGTTTGAATTGTATTATAGTTTTTTAAATGTTATTAAATTTTTTATTTACTCTTTTAATAATTAAATCATGAGACTTTATCATTTATATTTGAAAGAAAAACAAAGTAGTGTACTAATTGTTAGGAATCTCTGCTTGCATCAGAGATATATAGGTTTCCTGTCATTCACGTGGGTGTAACGGGAATCAGGGGTATAACAGCCTTTACGCACCGTATCAGACCGATACGCTGTAAACTACTTTACGCATATAGTATCGGGGTGTAAAGCGTACAGAGCCTCTGAAATCCCGTACGTATCGGGCGATACATATAGGATCAGACGATACTTAAAACTATGGTCCCAACCCACCCCGTAAAGTTTTAATTCTATTCAATTGGTTGGCTCATTGCACCCCATTTTTGTAAATAATCCAAATTGTGTATCTTTGTTACTCACTTATTCTTTTGAAACTCTCTTTTTCAATTTTGATAGTTGGCTTCAAAATTCTTAATAATGCTTTCTTTTCTACGTCAAGTTTGTTATATCTTGTCATTTATCATTAAAAAGTTTTCTATGTATATATGTTCTTGTGATTCTGTTTTTGCTGTTCCCCAAGTTTTGACAAGTTGCTGAGTTGCCTTTTTTAAAAACAAGAAGAAGAAGAAGAAAGAAATGCAGTGGTTATATTTGATTTCTGATTCATTTTTCAATTGATTTATGAAGGCCACGTTGCTGGATTTTGTGCTTTATGTGCCATCCAGAAACATGTTAGCCGTGCTTTACAATCAACTGGGAGAATATTAGCACCGAAGGATCTTGTATCAAACTTGAGGTGTATCCTCTTATTGTATTATGTTGATTCACTTTCTGGATTTCAATTATGGATACCTTGTAGTATTTTCTCTCAATTGTTTTTTAACTTTTGTTGGATCCCCCCCCCCCAAAAAAAAAAATATTGCCGAAAGGAGGTTGGATATAAAGAAAAAAAAATAAAAAAATTCTCTACGTTGCGAATTTTGAGTTCAAAATTTAAATATTATGTCTAGCAATTCAATCTCGTTCTTGAACAGCTTTTGTTTTCTACTTATATCTCTGTTTTTTTATTAACGCGCATTAATAATGCTGAGCAAATTAACTTCCTTGTTAATTGATGGGGCGAATTACAAATTTCTCAATGCCGATTATGTTGGAGAAGGCATGTGCTACCAAGTCAGCTTCTCTTGGGGTTAAGCACAATGATTTTTCTTTCTTTTTCCTCAGAGAAGGAATATTCTACCAATTTACATGTTTCAGAACTTGTAATCCTTGACCATGCTATTAGGCATATCTCGAAACTTCCGAAATGCCAGGCAGGAGGATGCACACGAGTACATGGTGAATTTGCTGGAATCAATGCACAAATGCTGCTTACCTTCAGGAGTGCCAAGCGAATCGCCTAGTGCTTATGAGAAAAGTTTGGTACACAAGATCTTTGGTGGTCGCCTCCGAAGTCAGGTAACCCTGTTTTGCTTACTGGTCGAACAAATAGACAAATTTGGAGTTGGAATTATATTTTCTACCAGATGTATTCAGAATTTGGGAGTTCTCTGGGGAAGCTTGTATTTACTAGAATGGATTTGGTCATAGTGCCAAGGAAATGTCTCTGTTTTTGACACTCCTACTAATTCAATGGTTTTTTGTTACTTTTTTAGGTGAAGTGCATGCAGTGTTCCTACTGCTCCAACACATTTGATCCATTTTTAGATTTAAGTCTTGAAATTATCAAGGCGGATTCCTTGCATAAGGCACTTGTGCACTTCACTGCCAAGGAGCAATTAGATGGAGGGGAGAGGCAGTACCAGTGCCAAAGGTGCAAGCAGAAAGTTAAAGCTCTCAAACAGCTCACAGTTCACAAGGCACCATATGTCCTTACTGTCCATCTAAAGCGGTTTCGTTCAATTGATCCGGGACAAAAAATTGACAAGAAAGTTCACTTTGGCCCCACGTTGGACTTAAAACCTTTTGTTAGTGATTCCTATGTGAGTAGATTTTTTATTTTTTCCAGCTATATATCTGCTGTAACTTAAATAGTTGCAAGTTAATCAAGCTAGCTAAGTTTTAAGTTTTGATGAAAATTTGCGAATCTTGGCGTCTTAGTTGCAGTTTCACCAATTTTGAAGTTTTGGACGATTTGACTTGTTACATACTCACATTGCATAGTCTGATGAAAAAATGACTATATTTCAAATTTGGTATGTCATTTTGATTTTGACCAAAAATTGAAGTGATGTCAGTCTTAGTTGCTGCATAGGAAAACAAATTTGAAAATTGATATGAGATATACAAAGAAGAAACAATCCCTGGAAAAAATTATTTCAAATTGTGAGAAACATGAATAGAATCAGAAATTCTGCAGAAAATGGGTCAGAAATATTATAGTGCCATAGGCCAAGTGGTTGAGAAATGGATGGAAGAATTTGCTCACCTGCCTTGATGGCACCTTCTCAGAGCCAATTGGCAATGCGTTAGCAGAAATGTCCTATCTGAAAGGTATTTACTTTGTTTTATTTAATATCGTACCGGAGGGCTGCAGGAAGGTTGTAGGTTTGGCAGCCTGGAGAAAGGAGAGGAGTTGAAGTTGATACTATTTTGGATTTAAGAGAGTGCTCAAATGATGAGCTGTAACCAAAATGGCTCAATGGTGTCAATCCTATCATGCATCTGAGGGAAGCAAAGAGACAGAATCTGGTGATAATCACTCTACTCGTAACTGAATTCTGGAAGTGGTAATCATTGACTGCTGAGTGACATGAGCTTCAGATGAATAATAAATTCATGTGAGCTTCACACAAATATTGCCACTCCATATGCCAGAACCCTATAGATAGCAGAATAAATATCTGCAATGTGATTCAGTACACCCATAAAATTTGGAACCCAGATCCAAGAGACTCTCTCCCTCTTCTCTCTTCTCTCTTCTCTCTCCTCTAGATCTGCACTTTCGGTGTGATGAAGTGGTAATCGGAAACCTCACATCTACAGTGACAAGGAAAGCATGTCGAAAAGTAATTTTACTGGGGAATGCCTTTTGCTGTTTCCCTTGACATTTATTCACTGTTGTCCATGAGTTCCCTAGACATTTTGCTTCTCTGTTTTATGTGCGTTTCCCATTCTAGGAGAAATCATTTCACATCCATTTTGCAAACACACTTCTTAGTAATACTTTATTTCTGGTGGGAAACTTGTTGACTATAGTCAATACTGAAATTTAAGATTTTGGTTCACATTTTGCTGATTGTAAATGAGGTAAGCAATTAAATGACGGTACATATAGCAGTCATTTGTTGCTTTTGATTATCTGTGTGTTAGATCTCGGATGGTATCCCATATGTGCCTGGTGCCATTTCATAATTGTTCATGACTGATGAGAAGTTTCCAGTGGTTCAGAATGAGCTTGGCCATCAGATGGTTTTTTTATTCCGTTTTGCTATCATTTTACCAGATGGTTAGGATTATTTACCCCTTATGTTTCATATATGCTGGGAGATCTATCAGGTGCTATCCATCTAATGAGAATTTTTTTATCCTTATTATGTGTTGTTTTGCGATCTGTTCTTTAACTGGTACTAATAAGTTTTGCCTTATGCCAGTGTATTTTTTACTTACTATTGAATTTCTCATACCCGGGGTGGTGTATTATTTATTTACTGTTGAGTTTCTCATGCTTGACAGGAAGGAGATTTGAAGTACACACTTTATGGGGTTCTGGTCCATGCTGGTTGGAGCACCCATTCTGGCCACTATTACTGCTTTGTTCGAACATCAAGTGGCATGTGGTACTCCCTCGATGACAACCGGGTATAGGAAATAACTTTTTCTTCCTAGTCCTTTAGTCTTGTCGATTCTGGTAGGGGTGTTTGGACACCACTATAACACGATTCATTACATCTACATTGAAATGGTTTGCCCGCTAGGCATTTTGAAATGAATTTATCCCTTGCATTTGCAACGTAGTTTTTAGGATTTCAAGAAATGACTATTTTAAACAGAAATGTTTTGGATTTCAGATATATACACTCCCCCAATAACTTTCTGCTGTTTTGCTTCAACATTTCTTTTAATCTTTTTGTTGTCAAACCATGGGGATTATAAATAGCACAATAGCAAACTATGAGTACCCCTACTATATATTCTAACAAGGGGCCTTTTAAGTTATATTGAAAACTTGAGGGACGCTTAAAGTAAATATGCAAAAGAATTAACCCTATTGTTATAGGGTTAATAGGGTTTCATATTTTGTGATGACTCTTATCTTTTAATGAATCCACTCTGAGTTGTAGATTTGTGCCTATATGGAGAATCCAAAAAATAAAATGATTTCAGTTTCATGTGTGTACATGCACCCACCACTCACTAGATGCGCATGCCCTCATTGTTGATTTTGGGGAATGATTTTCGTTATGAACAGGTCGTCCAAGTTAACGAGAGGACTGTTCTGGAACAGAAGGCCTATATGTTGTTTTATGTTCGTGATAAAAGAAATATTACTCCAAAGAAACCTGTTGATGTTGTTCAGAAAGAAAACATTGTTGCAAATGCCTTGGGAAATAAAATGCTTTCCAAGTCTAACCAAGGTCTAAAGGGAACAGTTCAAAATGGTCTGCTTGAGAAAAGATTTAGTGGTGATGACACTTCTGCTGCTGCAACTCAAAGAGATGCATTGAATGTTGGTTCATCAAAGGGGATCCTATTGAAGGAAGCATCTGTTCAGAAAGTTAATGGCCCGACCATCGTAGAATGCATGGCGCTAAGGAAGGATCCTCAGTTAGAATCTTCATCAAATGTGCCATTAGTGAAGGACCCAGTGAAGGGTCTTTCTGTTCTAAACTCAAAAGTTGGAGAATGCTTGCTGCTTTCAGGTCCATCCGTACAGGGCAGTGGTGACACTCGTCTTGATAATGCTACGGTCGCAAGGACTGCTGCTAAAATTAACAATTGCAATGGCGGAAGTTCCAAGAAAGATCTGATGCCACCCAACTGCAATGGCCACCAAAACCCTGCTGCTAATATGCTTGTCAGAGACAATACCTCTCAGAAGGTAAGTGGGTGTTTCATTCTCAGTGCTGGTTCAGTCTACATCCCCTTGTGTCAGGGCTTTATGGGATTTACAATTTGTTTCTACTTGACTTGCCAATCCTTTTTGTGTCCAGATTAATATTGTTTCAAACACGGGGGATCTGAGTATAGCTCCAACCAAGGATTCCAGTGATAAAACATCAGGTAAAGTTGACCCCATTAGGTCACCAAATCAGCAGAATAGCGAGCATGGTCAGGTAATTATTAATATTTTACTGATAACTCTCACTTCAAATTAAATTGTTTTGTCAAATCTTGACCCCTTTTTTTCTCCCTCTCTTTTTTCCAGGTTGTAGGTATCCCCAATGGGAGTGTTGCTGGTGATTCACCAAGTGAGAAGGCCAGTGATAGTGGTCTGAAATTATCAGTGAATGGATCAGTAGAATTATCATGCTCATCAATCATGACAAAGGAAACTTTACACTTGAAAGATCACAAGCCCCATCAAAAATCAAAGAAGAAGATTTCGAAGTGTCGAGTTGCAACCATGCATCTTGGCCCAAACATCCTTTTTGGGCCATCCTTAAGCCTGCGGAAGAAGAAGAAACACAAACGGAGCAAACGGCGGTCTTTAGAGATTAAAAATCTCAATCAAGAAAACTTGTTAAGTGAAACAGATATGGGGCCATCTACATCTGAGTTAACTCGGACAGTTTCCCTTGCTTCAACTCATTCTGAAAGAAAGAGGGTTAAATCTGGGTCAAAAAATTGCCATAATGGAAATGCTGTAAAGGAAGTAGGAAACTCCAATGGTCATTCTTTGATGGATCTTACAAATGGGGAATTTAAAGGGAGAATTGGTCAGAATGGGGTTGTGCTTGCCACTGATATGCGGCCAGAAAAGAGCTCTAGCTCTAGCTTGACAGTGAACCTGTGTGATGCGAGAGAACCTGAAATTTCGAAAGCAAATAAAAGTGATTCAATGCAGAATGGTTTGATGAGTATGCTTACTAGAGGTCTAGAGGAGGCACTCGGTGAGTAATTATCTGGAAGTCCCCTCAGAGCTCTCATCTGATCTATATACGTTATATTCACCTTGCATATGCATCACAGCTTCTAATCCATTCATGTGGCGCATTTGCATGTGCTAAGCGTCTAGGATTTACCGGCCCTTGCATTTTGTGCAAGGAAATGTCATCAGGCAATGTCATCAGTCAATATTCGGGTGATCCTTACTATTATATTAGGAACCCTCATTTGATTGGTTAGTAAGATTACCAACTTCTGTTGCTAGGAGATCTCCTAGATGGGACCTTCTAAATGACCCATTTAATATTTTTCCTGCCAGTTGACTGGGCAGTGGTGGTTGTAGATTAAAGTATCAAATTCAGGACTAAAATTCATCCAACTGAGATGTGTCTTGTTTAACCAAGAAATTGGGGTAGTATGTTCCTCTTTTTTTTTAATTTTCATTTTTTTTTTTTTTTTTGGGGTGGGGGGGGTTGTGATTGGGTTGGGGTTTTAAAAGCCTGAAAAATATATCCACCTTGTACATATTTTTTCCAAGCTCCACAATTTGTACCATCTTTCTTCCCCATGTTACTGTCCTCTTTACAATCCCCAATTATTGCTATCTGGTTATGACCCACATCCATGTTAGTGGGAAAATGTCACTCTTGCATTAGTCTCTGGGCCTAGGATTTCATCTTCTAGAATGGAATTTTTTTATTCTATATTTTTTATTTTATTTTAAATCGGGGGGAATCAACTTGCTCTAAGGTTGTGAATACTTGATATTCCAGTGACTTGGCGTAGTGAATGTTGTTTTTTGGCCTTATTTTGTTGATTGCAGTTGCACGTTGGGATGGGATAGAATCACCTCCATTTCGGAATATAGAACCAAGCATTGCAGGGAGTATCAGCATTGGCTACATACCAGATGAATGGTAAGTTGAAATGTGCCATCTATCTAATTCTATTTCCCTGGGAAGAGAGTTTCTTATAATAATGTGACTGATGATAGCCAGAGGTTGGGCCTATTATTGACTGTTGACTAGTTAAAGGATATGAAGAGCTCGGGCATGAAATGAGTTCGATTTGATCTTTAGATGACAATGGTGGATATTTTTTTTTCTCCATGGCAATGCTGTATAGTTAATGAACTCGAGAGCTGACAATTTTACCTGACATGCCTAGCTCACCTTGTTTTATAGTAATTTAGTGAGTTTTTTTTTTTTTTTTTTTCAATTATCAGGCCAGATTTGAATGGGAGGTTATAATTTGGTAGGTTCAGGCTTACTGTTAGTTATTAATTACTGAAAAAAATTGTTGGTAAAAATACTGTGAGTTTGTGTAGAAGTATTGAGGTTAATTTTGCATACTGAATATGGCATTTATCACTGTAGCAAGGTAGGCATTGCTAATATCTGTCAAGACGAGCGCGTATAATGCTTGCGTTGCATGTTGTTTGTTTCTCCATACATGGTTAAATTTATGTTCGTTTAAATTTATTGACTTTGAGTTTTGTTGAGTTACGTGGGATGGGAGCTGTGATGTTCCCAATGCATTTGATAGATGAGTTTTGTTAGGCCTGTTCAATTATTTGCTACCATTGAGAAACAATTCAGCTTGGGCTCATCAACTGCTTTGTTTCAATTTATTTTTTTCTCCTATTAATTTTGGTTTAACCATTGTCAACTTGTATAGGGATGAAGAATATGACCGGGGTAAGAGAAAGAAGGTAAG
>JAESVK010000961.1:18365-48063 GCA_017140935.1 Hamamelis virginiana
TTTTCACAGTCTGTATCTCATAAATCGACCGTCAGATCACTGTGATTTTTGGCATGCCTGTAGTACATAGGAATAATATTCAATCTAATGGTCGGTTTTTCAAAACACCTGATTTACATTGGCCAAAAGGCAAAAAAAAAAAAAAATCCACACCATACATGATCTGCAGCCAAATCAAGCCTCACCTTCAATTTGCTAATAATGAATTGGATGGCCCCATTTTTCTTAACCTACTTGTGTGGCGTTTTTTGGGAGGAGTTATTATTTGTCAATTCTTTTTTAGCGTGATGTTGATAAACTGTTGGTCCCGTGGCATGTATTCTCATTTTTAGATTGATGAGAGATTTTGGATTTGAACATATGAACATGCATTTATATTCATTTATTAATATTAGAAGGTTAGGGATATTTATTTTTTCTTTTTTCTTTTTTGGGAAAAAAAATTGAAATGCTAATTTGTCAAATATTAGGAGGGTACACGTAAGTTTCTTATTTCTGGCAATAAAAAAAAATTAAAAAAAAATCAGTTTTAGTATGGTGGTAAAGGCATTTAGGCCTGGATGGATTTAGGGTTCAATTGAAATGCAACGTTCTTGAAAAATTTATCTAATCAAATAATATTTATAAGTCTCATTTGTATTAGCTTCTTTTAAAATCACTTTTAGAAAATTATCTCTTTACATATTTTTTTATATATTTAATTTCAAATTATGTCTTTACATGTTATAATTTTCATATTAGAATTTATTGTGGAAAAGTTGCAGTCTTCTAACTTTTGCCACTATCACTTCTAGTACACAAATTTTTTTCGATCATTCTATCACTTTTCAAGTCCTCTAGAAGTGATTATCACTCCATCTCTTTTGATCAGGTGACATTTTGAATCTTAAAAAGTAATTTTAAAAAAAGCTAATTGAAATAGCCTAATTGTCAAGCAAGAAGAGAAGCATATATATATATATATATATAAGGTGCACCTGATGCTTCTTGCATCAAGTGCCCTCTTGTAGAGCTAATTGCGGGATTAAATACCTCAATCATGTATGTCATGCTTGTCAAAAATCACGGTGATCCAACGGTTGGTTTCTGAGAAAACTGACTGTGAAAAACTGTGACTTTTTTGTTCTTTAAAATGTTATCATTTTTTAATAGTTAGTTTTATCAGAAACCAACTGTTGGATCATTGTGATTTTTAAATTTTTTATTTTTATTTTTGCCCAATATAAAAGTCTTCACCTGTTTTCTTTAATATTAATAAATGAGTATTGATATACTTTTTGAATTCGAAATTTCTTTTTCTAAAAGTAAAAAGACATTAAAAACATCTGGTTAGTTGGGTTATGGGCAAAGTGAATTTTGAGACATGAGTTGAAAATTTGAGGAGAAGAATATAATTGCAAAGTAGCAGGTAGAGGGACAGGACTCAAATGATTATGATTAATTAAAAAACAGCTCTAAGAAATGAAAGAATTGTGCAAATTATGGCAGTTGTTGTCATGGGCAAGGTAGCCTCCTCATTCAGACCCCGTCATGATTGTCATCATTTATAGCCTTACAATCTTACATGCATGCACATGAACAAAGTTAAAAATCATAGCACTTGGGAACCACGCGCGCATGACCTACCTCTCTTTCTCTCTCTCCCTCCAAACACAAATTTGTGGAAGCATCCATGATCACCGCTGTTATTTCGGGTTTGGATCATCTGGATCACTGGTTGAGATGCCTCTACGTAATGGTTCGAGGAAATTCAAAGGTTTTCATTTGTTTGTCTTGACTCTTGACTTGAACACTAAAAGATAAAGATTTTTTTTTTAGCAATAGTCAAATGTTTTTTACTCACTTTTTGAACAATAATTATAGTGATCTAACGGTCAGTTTTTTTTTTTTTTTTTTTTTTTTTTTTTTAAAAAATATCACCGTAGAAAACTGTGGTTATTTTATTATTTAAATTATCATCATTTTTTCATAATTAGTTTTTTCAGAAACTAACTGTTGGATCACTGTAATTTTTGGTATGCGCGATGTACATAACAATATCTCTAATCGAATGGTCAGATTTCAAATTTTGTTTTGCTACTGGTCATATAGAGGTTTATTAACATTTATGTATTATTGTTATTTCTAAAATCAGCTCAGATCTAAGACTTTTCTATTATTTGTAACTTCTTAGTATAGGCTTGACCCTACTAGATTGATCAAGAGAAGGGTGATTAATAGCAAATCCAAAGTCTATTATTACTTCAGCTAATTTCTCTTTTTGGGTACAAAGGAGAACATCAATTATACTTTTGCTATTACTACTCCGGTTAATTCCATGAAATAAAAAAGTTGATCTTAAAACTTATATTTAATTTCATTAAATAGAATAGCTAGTCTTGAAATTTACAGTTTTAAAAAATAAACAAAAGACATACACTTCCTAAGAACATTGCCAAACCGAACGAGGCATGGCTAAAATCTTGAAACCTTTGAAACCTCAACATGTGTGCATATACAACAAAAATCAGAGTCAGACATTGTCAAATGAACACCGAAACAAGTGCCAAATTTGGAATCTTACTGTCTGTCAAATTAATCACATGACCAACTAAAATTAATCTTAAGTTTAAGCATGTTATTAAGAGAAGGATTAAATATATTATCACCAGCTAAAATAATAGTAACACTAATTAATTAATAACTTAATTAAAGAACAGCAACTATGGTTAGTTGGCTTCCAACCAGATTTGGGCACAGGGCTCGAACCCATTCAAACATGGAATCCAACCTCGATCGCATCAAAAGTTCAAAAACAAATATTACAATAATGTGGGGTACGTACCAATCTTGTCACCTAGTCAAAATTTGGTCACATTCTAGGGTTGGTGCACCGAGTTAAATTTTTCAAGATTTAAAAATTTAATTTGTTAACATGATATTGTGGTATCACAGAAATTTTAATATCAGGTGCACCTTATGTATTTTGCATTAGGTGCCCTCCTCTACAGCCACCTGTGATGAAAATTTTTAAAACTGATTGTTGGATTAGATACTCCTATAATGTATGTCATGTCTGCTAAAAATCACAGTGATCCAACGGTTAGTTTCTGAGAAAACTGACTACTAAAAAATGATAACATTTTAAAGAACAAAAAAGTCATAGTTTTTTAGCAGTCAGTTTTCTCAGAAACTAACCGTTGGATCACTGTAATTTTTGGCAGACATGACATACATTATAGGGATATCTAATCCAACGGTCAGTTTTTAAAAATTTTCATCACAGATGCCTGTAGAGGAGGACACCTAATGCAAAATGCATCAAGTGCACCTTATAACAGCACCTCTGTGTGGTATCAAATGGTACATTAACAATAGTAAAAAGTCAAAAAGGAACTTGAATAGAAGTTTATGCTATAGGAAAATGATATATGTTTTCTAGAGCGAGAAAAAGCACCTTAAAATGATTAAAGGATTCTTATTTCACATTAATTTTATTTTTCTTTTTAATTAGGAACAATCAAGGATATATATCAAACAACACCACACCCAATTCCCATCCGATAACTCACCCAACCCACTTTTTATATATACTAGCAATGCACCACGTGCATTGCACTTGTAAATATTTGTGAAAAAGTTTAATGAATGAAACATAATTTAGATAATATAACTAAAATAAAATGTTTGAAAATCAAGTTATACATGTATTTATAAGAAATATAATTCCCAGTATTACACTGCATGTGATGCGCATGTAATAATTTTTTTAAAATATCTTAAAGGAATCAATTATATCATAAACAATACAACTAAAATAAATACCTAAAGTTGTTAAAAATTTTCATTTATAAAGATTTTTAGAGATTTAAAATTATGCAAAAATAATATTAAATTAATAAATATGAATTCAGTATGTTACATAATTCTTATAATAGAAATAAAATCAAATTATTTGATAAAATTAGTAGTAAAATTGCATTTATTTTTTATTTTTTGAAAATAAAAAATTGAATGTAAATTATACCATCTTCAGTTATTTGACAACCAAGTTATATAGGTATTTATAAAAAAAAAAAATTAATTTGATTTTTAAAAAAATTATTTAAATTTGTGGTATTTTATGAAATCATACTTATTAATAGAATTTTAATTTAATTTAGAGTACTTTTATTGCAACTAATAAAAGGCAAATCTCTTTTTTTTTTTTTAAATCTCTTGTTATTTTTTTTTTTTTTAAATGTTCAAAACACTAAAAAATGATCAAACTTTGTTGATAACTTTGAATGAGGAAATTAAATGAAAAAATGCTCTTAGAAAAAACAATTAAAGAGATTTTGGGTAATTAATATTGTAAGACGGTAAAAGTATTATTCACATTTAATGCGATGGAATTTTAGTCGATCAAAAATTTTTCCAACATTGGGACTTTTATAAGTAGTAAAGTAAAACAAAATTTCAATTTTCATCTCCCAATCTCACTCTTCAAAGAGGTGGTTCCACACCTTTTTTTTTAGTACTGATTTTGGAATATTAATCACTATAGACCAATTCTAGAGCTTGCTTAAAACCATTGATTACCCACTAACCCATTTTGGATGGCAACCCAATCCTTTTAAAAAGCAAACTAGCTAGCTAGATAAGTGCCTAAGAATCACACACTTTTTAAAAAAATGAACCTTGCAATGTAAGAGGTGAAATGAAATGATGGGATTATATTTTCATTATTAATTGATTACCTTTATTTTGCTACATTTAATTGTTTATCATCCCATTGTTGAGCAATGAGTGACTTTGAGCCTTGTGATTTCTTCTAGTTTCATGTATAATAATTCAAGGGTCTAATATCTTATCATGGGCATGAGTTCACGGGATCATTCCTCATATTTATAAAACATTAATATGAAGAACACTATTAAAATAGTAAGTTTGCTGGCATGTATGAGTACCATCAAGATTATTCTATGTTTGGGATATTGTTTGATTCATGATGTCGGTTGATTTCTTGTTACTCAACCTCAATCAATGCAAATCATTAAGATGCATGCTCTCTCTCTCTCTCTCTCTCATACAGCTAGTGTAAAGACAACTTAATTCTGACCAACTCTTCAATTAGTAATTTTCATACGAGGTAGTATTCACATAATTAAGCTTACGTGAGATGTAGTTTTTTAGTTAATATAGGATGGATAACTTAAAAAATCAGTCGTTGGATTGAATATTTTTCTTATACACGTCATGTCTATCAAAAATCACAGTGATCTGTCTATTGATTTTTAAAATATAGACTGTGAAAACTGTAACAATATCTAATGGTGAAAATTGACAAAATTTTTCACAGTTTGTGACCGTCAGATTACTGTAATTTTTGGCATACATAACATACATATAAGAATATCTAATCCAACTATCGATTTTCCAAAATACCCATCATACATTGGTTAAAAATCCATATCCTCACATAAACTGGACGTCCTCATAAGAAAATAACTCTCGATGTAATAACTAATTTAATCAGTCGTGTTAGGTATTATGAATTTATAACATAGATATATAGTAAAAAGATTGTAATCTTAACATTTTTCTTATCCTTTCTAAACAAAAAAATATTTCTCTAATGACTACTTTTATCTCATCCTACTTATCCTTCATCAAAGAAAAGAACCCCACATAACCACATTCATGTGTAAAACACATCCTATCTGTTGTAATTAGAAAAGGTCAAAGTGATGATGAAATAGCAAATTAGCAATGTTAATGTAAATAATGTCTTTATTGTGTGAAAGAAGGGCAATGTTGACTTTTCAAAACCTCATTTGCCCATTTTGTTAAACATATAATGGTGCCCAATTCAATAGATTTCTTTGTGAATACAAAATTAATCATTAATCCAAGTAAGCATAATTATGCAAACACAGCTACAGTAGGGGAGGTGGAGAAAGGTGGGCTTGTGGGGTCCAAATTAACCAACTCAATGATCAAGTCCATAAAATAGTCCAAATTTAAATTATATATGATATGACTTGAACATGAAGTGTGTAATCTTTGAACAAAGGATTGTTTAGGCTGTTTTAAACGACAAGACAAATATGACATTTTTTAGGGTTTCCATGGACATGGCCCACCAAGTGAATGGTGTGGATTGTTGATTCAGGTAATTAGTACTGCTTCCATTGAGGTTGCTCTTATCATTAACTTTCTATTGAATATGAGTAAGGGAGAAAATAATTAAGTTGGCTTCAATCACACTCACCTTCAAGAAAATGGGGTGGGGGGGAAAGTTTTCTAGGGTGAAAGTCAACAAAACACAACTCTAGTGCCCACCAACACTCCTAATCCATTGAAATGCCCACTGAATATAAGTAAAAAAACACAGAAATTTTAATTGAAAATATATACTTTGTTTAGAAATTTTGTAATACCAATACCAAGATTTAGGGTTTTAGAACTTAAAAAAACTACCATGCTGAGGTTCTGTTTGGATCTCTAAAAAATTGGAGAGAAAGGAAAAAAAAAATACATGTACTTACTCAAAATTGAGTCGTATCTTAAGTATTTTGACTTTTTTTTTTTCCTTTAGTCTTTTCAATATTCAGATGAGAGGTTAAAATAAATATTGGATTTTCTTAGGCTCAAATCTAGACTATTATTCAGTGCAATAGTAAAAGTCTTGGACTGCCGATCGAGTGTAGATATTTAGATTAGAGTTTGTGTTATATTGAAGGTTATAATCATATTAATTAGTTTACTACTCCTAAGATTTTATTTTAGTAGACTAACACTAACAGCCTAGCTAGAAGGGGGAAAAATTGTAGTGGCATGTTGAATTCATTGTATGCCCACAAGTTTACCTAGAAACTAACAATGTTAAAAGTTTTTATGATCAAGTGATCTTAGACTATATGATGAAGACCTCATTTGGTTCACCATCATTTTAATATATAGTAATTTTTTTTCAAGATTTCAATTTAATTACTGTAATATGGATAAATGATATGAACTGAGGAGGAAAGGGTACTTCAGATGGTTGTATTTCGGCGTACCAAGTCCAAGGTCCCTGCTTCGAGTCTCCTGACCACCTACTCAAGGTATTTGCTTTGCATCTTATATGGTGTCTGTGATTAGTAGGATATTGTGGTCACCCAAGAGATTAGTTGATGTGCGCGTAAACCATAAACTGGCCCGAATATCCTTGTCATAAAAAAAAAAAAAAGGTAATTAATATGATGAGGGTGACCGCAACTTTTGTTCGAGTCATTTGTACTAAAAAACTTTGAAGTTTTTATTGAGTCTTGAATGGAAAATGTTATGTCTTAATTTCTTGGAATCCTACTTATTCCAACTCAATTATATGAAATTAAAATGCAGACCCATATGACACCCATGATGTAATATGGTGTGGGTTTCATGCTCATGTAAATGAATTAAGATAGTTATGATCTTAAAGAGTTAAGACAAATAACATTATTCATTTTCAGTACTTGGGATTCAAGACTTTGCTGCTTCTATGTAAAGATGATTGACTATTTTAAAATTTTAACTTTCATTCCTGCAGTTGAAAATTGAACCATATTTGGTGAAAATTTTACTTCTTTACAATTTGAGCTAGTTTTCCATACTAAAGGTTTTATTTTTAAAAAGTAATTTTCCATATAGAAGTTAGTCACAATTTTTTTTTTTATATGACGAGGGTGTCCAGGCCAGCTTACACGCACCTCAACTAATCCCCCGGGTGACCGCAATACCCTACTAACCGCGGACACCTGGCAAGACGCAAGGCAAATACTTTGGGTAAGTGGCCCAGGAAAGAAGGAAGCACAAAAAAAGAAGAAGAAAAAAACAAGAAACAAACAAACAAACGAAGCTTCACCATCCGAACCATCCCAAAAAATTGCTTTTCTATATCAAATAAAAATATATTATTCAATTATTTTATAGTTAATTAATTAACATAATAAAAAAAACCTCCCAAAAATTTAGTTTCTGATATGTAATTTAAGGTCTATGTATTTTATTGTTTTTGTAAGAAGATATACATTAGTAGAGTTAGTGGTTAGTTGCTAAAAGAGAAGGGGGCAATAAAGGGACTAAGAATCTTATCTATGAGGAATGGAAGCCAGAACCTCATTCCATGAACGGAGAGATGAACCATTGAGTCAAAGTTTATGTTCCTCTGTATTTTACGCTCGTTATTGTAAGGGTCCTTTCTGAAAGGTATATGAATGATATTTTGAAAAATCGGTCATTGGACTGGATATTCTTCTTATGAATGTCATATTTGCCAAAAATTATAGTGATCCAATAATCGGTTTTCAAATGCAGTTCGTGAAACGCTTTAACAGTATTTACCGTTGAATGTTGTTAAAGTTGTTTAAATGTTTGTATTTTAAGAACCAACCGTTGGATCACTGTGATTTTTGGCAGACATGACATACATATACAAATTATCTAATCCAACTATCAATTTTTCAAAAATATCCCTCATAGTGAAATTATGATAAGAGTGTAAAGAACGTCCTTACAAGATCGGTTATATATATATATATATATATATATGGGGGAGAAGAGATGTACAAAACTATTGGTAAAATATTTTAATTTATAAAAGAGAGAAGAAAAATATTACCAAAAACCAAAAGAAGGGAGAAAAAATGGATAATATTCCATATATTCCTAATATAGAGTTTTTATACTTAAAAATCATAGTTAAAGTTACTATACCCAAAAAAAAAAAAATTGGCACTATAAAATATTAAAATCCCTTATTAAGTAGTCAATGAATTTATAGGTAAAAAAAATTATCGATATTGACAAATTTGCCCATCTACCTAATAAATGGAAAGTTTTTACTTTAAATTTCTTAAAATCATATCTTGTGTTGAAATTGAATACAAATTTAATATGGTATTTATGATTTTCAATTTAAGGTTCGCTCCATATATGCTATGAGTGGACTTGCCAAGTTGCCAGTCTTCTAAAATGGGACCCACTGCCAAGAAATTCCCCAATCCCCATCCTCACTCATCTTCTCTCTTCACACCCTTCAATCCCATCCCCTTTTCAACCCAACCCTCCCGCCCATGGCATTGGCAACTTAGGCATACTCAACACTCAACACATTAGACAACCTCTAATACCTCATAATTTAGTGATGCATTTTTTATTTAATTTATTATTTAATATATTTTTTTTTCATTTAATTTTGTGTAGATTTTTTTATTAGTTTATAAGAAATGGATTTTATTTAAAATGTTTAGAAAATATATGGATTTATATGTTTATATTAAAGAATGCACTGACTTGTACAGTATTTTTTTATATTGACATGGAAAAACCAATAAGAGTATAAATTTATTTATTTATATTACAGAGTGCACTGATTTATATTATTCCTATATATTTAAGAAACTGATTATCATGAATTTATCACCAGTTTAAAAATAATGAACAATATAAACTGATGATATTATCATCTTATCATTTTGATTGGTATGGATTTTTTTTTTATTCGTTCATCTTTTGTGTTTAAATTGTGAAAGAAAAACTGATAAATTATTATAATTTTATATTTTGTTGATTTTTTTTTCTTAAGTTTTATTTTGTATTTAAGTGACAGTTAACTTTCTTTATATTTTTTTTATTTTGATTTTGTATTTAAATCAATATTCCTTGATTTTTGGCAAAAATAAAGGAAAATATTAATTGCCTAAAGTCAAGGAATTTTGGATGAAAGTTGACTTTTTTTTTATTATTATTATTAAGGGCAATTTTATCCTTCTATAATTTCAAGGACTTTTTGGTTTAAATATATTTTGGTTGGACTTTTGGCTCTAAATCTTTGAAATAAGGGACTTATAAATAAAAAAACAAAAAACAAAAAAAAAAAAAAAAACACAAGAAAGAATGCTCTTACATTGTTTAATGTACAAACAATATAGTCACTAATAGAATTAAGCTTTTTAAAAAATAAAAATTAATGGAGTGTTATGGTATTCTAATTTTTAGTCAGATCATGAAAGTCGAAATCAAACCTTTATTTTACGAGATGTGATGTAAATTTTGTGATTTATATTCATATTTTGAATCAAAAAATAAAAATGAATATGAATATGAATATGGATAGAAATACTCTAATAGTCCTGTATTCATTTTAAATTTTAAAAGGAAAAAAATGAGAGAAATGACAATGTGACAAGAAATGAATTGAGCCAATATGAATATCATTTTGATTGAATCTATTTTTTTTTTTTTGCGTATAGCTATGTATTACTATTAGGGTACCCAAATTATTATTTATATATTAAAAAATAAATTTACGTACAGATGACAAATTGTACATTTGACTTTTTTTGAAGACGTATTTACTTTTCTTTTACAAAAATAGAAAGCTCATTAAAATTATAGTTAGAGAAAAAATTGAAACATCTTTATATTATATTGGAGGAAAATGATGATCAAACAATTAATGCAGCATCATTGAATTTCCCACCAACAAGCTCTGATAAATTCACCAACCCATTAGATATTTCCTTCAATTCCCCTGTTTTATGAAGCCCAACTTCTGACTAACTACTCCACACTGTCATCTTTCCTTCCCAACATCTCTCCCTCTCTCTCTCAGACAGACTGAAACCATCTTTGTTTTCATTTAAAAATGTATTAGTAAATAAACACATACATACATACTTATAAAATTAGACTTGTTCGTGTTCCATATAGGGACAAAAGTCCTGCTTCAGTTGGGTCGTTTCCTTGGTTGGCTTTCATGGACCTGCAAAGCCAAGACAAGGTGACTTCACGTTCTCTCTTGTAAACCACCCAAAAATTTCATAGGCGTCAAAAAACCCATTTGTTATCTGAATAGTAGTACCCATATACTGGATTTTTAGAGTCAGTTTTGGGGTTTTCTGGGCACAACACCACCCCAAGTTTCTCGGGAAAATACTTGTTGTTTGGAGATGATTGATGAGTCTTCTTAGCTCAATAGTTATTTTTTCTTAAAACCTCGAACTACTCTCACCTGGGTGGTTGTGGTTTTGGATTTAATGAAGTTGCAGAGGCTAGAAAAAGCACCATTAACATGACCTCAGTACCATTTATGACAGAGTAACGGTGGTTCTTCAGATCAGAGAGAGAGAGAGAGAGAGTTTTGTGGTGGTTGGAGAGTTTTCCTATAGTTTTTCCTCTCTTGTTTCTCATTTTTAGACCTTATTCCCAAATGGGTTTTGGTTTCTTTGGTTCTATTCTGGTTCTGGCTCTGTTCTTCAGGCCTTTACCTTGTCAAGAACCCAACACAGATGAGTTCTATGTCTCTGATTTCTTGCAGAAGATGGGTTTAACTTCTACACAAGTCTACAACTTTTCTGCTCCTGTTTGTTCATGGCAAGGAGTGTTCTGTGATGCCAAACAAGTTCATGTCATTGGGTTAGTAGCTTCTGGTTTGGGTCTTTTTGGTGTGATTCCTGATACCACCATTGGCAAGCTGATCAAGCTTCAATCTTTGGATCTGAGCAATAACAAAATCACTGGTTTGCCTTCAGATTTGTGGAGTTTGGGCTCACTCAAGACCCTTAATCTTTCCTGTAACCAAATTTCTGGGTCTCTTCCAAATAACATTGGCAATTTTGGTCTACTTGAAAGCTTTGACCTTTCCTGCAACAATTTCTCTGGAGAAATTCCTGAAGCAATGAGCTCCCTTGTTAGTCTGCAAGTCCTTAAACTCAGTCAAAATGGGTTTGAGTGGAGTGTTCCAATGGGGATTCTGAATTGTCAATCTTTAGTTTCAATCGATTTTTCATCGAATCGGCTAAATGGAACACTTCCTGATGGCTTTGGTTCTGCATTTCCTAAGCTCAAAATCTTGAATCTTGCAGGAAATGATATTCAAGGAAAGGCTTCTGATTTCTCAGAATTGAAATCCATTACTTATCTCAACATTTCAGGGAATTTGTTTCAGGGTTCTGTAATGGGTGTTTTTCAGGAGCCATTGAAGGTCATTGACCTGAGCCAGAACCAGTTTTCAGGTCACATTTCTCAGGTACAATTTAATTCTACCTTCAATTGGTCTCATTTAGTTTATCTAGACTTGTCTGAGAATCAGCTCAGTGGTGAAATTTTCCATAATTTGAGTTTTGCCCTGAATCTCAATTACCTTAATCTTGCACACAATAGATTTTCTAGGCAAGAATTCCCTCCAGTTGGAATGCTTTTGGGGTTAGAATATCTCAATCTGTCTGGAAATAGTCTAACTGGTCATATTCCCTCTGAATTCTCACAATTGAGCAGTTTGAATACACTTGATCTTTCTGTGAACCATCTTACTGGTAGAATTCCTCTACTGAGTATCAAAAACCTCCAAATTATTGATGTTTCACACAACAATTTAACTGGAGAGATTCCATTATCACTCTTAGAGAAACTCCCATGGATGGAGAGGTTCAACTTCTCTTATAACAACTTATCCCTTTGTGCTTCAGAATTCTCACCTGAAACCCTTCATTCTGCCTTCATTGGATCATCAAACAATTGCCCAATAGCTGCAAACCCAAACCTCTTCAAAAGACGGGTGGCCAAACATAAGGGACTTAAGCTTGCTCTGGCTTTAACCCTCTCAATGGTCTGTTTGCTGTGTGGTTTGCTATTTCTAGCTTTTGGTTGCAGAAGGAAAACCACAATGTGGGCAGTAAAACAACACTCATACAAAGAAGAACAAAACATTTCTGGTCCTTTTTCATTCCAGACCGATTCAACCACATGGGTAGCTGATGTTAAGCATGCAACGTCAGTTCCCGTTGTAATTTTTGAGAAGCCATTATTGAATTTCACATTTGCAGACCTCTTGTCTGCAACTTCACATTTCGATCGAGGCACACTATTGGCTGAAGGGAGATTTGGGCCTGTTTATAGAGGGTTTTTACCAGGTGGGTTTCATGTAGCCGTCAAAGTTTTGGTTCATGGATCCACCATGACAGACCAAGAAGCTGCAAGAGAGCTTGAGTATCTTGGTCGAATCAAACACCCCAATCTCGTCCCACTTACTGGATATTGCTTGGCTGGGGATCAAAGGATTGCTATTTATGATTACATGGAGAACGGGAACTTGCAGAATTTGCTTCACGACTTACCACTTGGGGTTCAAACAACAGAAGATTGGAGCACAGATACATGGGAAGAAGATGATAATAATGGGATTCGAAATGTTGGATCAGAAGGGTTGTTAACAACTTGGAGATTTCGACACAAAATTGCACTTGGCACTGCCCGAGCACTAGCTTTTCTCCACCATGGCTGCTCACCTCCCATAATCCACAGAGATGTTAAAGCTAGTAGTGTTTATCTCGATTCAAGCTTGGAGCCAAGATTGTCTGATTTTGGTTTGGCAAAGATTTTTGGAAATGGATTAGAGGATGAGATCTCTCGTGGGTTAGCTGGGTATGTGCCACCAGAGCTTTCACAACCAGAAACTAGCTCCCCAATGACCCCATCACCAAAATCTGATGTTTACGGATTCGGGGTTGTTCTATTTGAGCTAGTTACAGGGAAAAAGCCCATTGGGGATGATTATCCAGAGGAGAAAGAAGCAACTTTGGTGAATTGGGTGAGAGCACTTGTAAGGAAGAACGAGGGGTCAAGAGCTATTGATCCAAAAATTCATGGAACAGGATCAGATGCCCAAATGGAGGAGGCCTTGAAGATTGGATATCTGTGCACAGCTGACCTTCCCTCGAAGAGGCCAAGTATGCAGCAGATAGTTGGACTTCTTAAAGATATTGAACCAGTACCGAATCAGTGAAGAACAAAGTGCAGAGAAAAATATTTGCTTTAGTTGGATATTTTGCCTTCATTTTTTTTGGTTCTTGTTCTTGCTCTTTTTTTTTTTCTGGGTTGAAAATGGGGCCGAAGCCCTACGTTCTTGCTCTTTCATTCTCTATTTCTTTTCTCTATTACGAGTTTTTTCTATGCTGCCATGGGAGAACATGTACAGTAGTCCTATGATTCTGTTTTGGACTTTCGTGTCTTTCTCTTTACCTTCCATTGTTGCTGGCCTATACACAGGATCTTCAATCCTTGAAATATAATATTCTTCTTAAACCTTGTTTAATTTCTTCTCGTCTTTTTTAACTGCTAAGATCAAATGATGTTATGGGATATCGTTTTTGCTTCTTTTCTGGTGTGCCCTCCCTTGTTTTTAAGTTCAGATATATATGGGAGCTTGAGTCCCTAAAAAACATTACATTTATAGAAAAAGTGTTGGGGCCTCCGTTAGAGGCAGTTGAGTGCTTGTAGATACTTGGTGGACCTGGTGGTAGCTGTGAGCACCATATGAGTTTTGCAGTGCCATAATCTCTAGGGAATTCATGGACCACCTCTGGACCATAATAGATCTATGGGGTATGTTTGTTTGTACTTTGTTGTAGTTTTATTCAGGATAAGTAAATGCACAATGTGCTTGTCCGGAATTATAGGGCTGTAAAATGAACAAACTTAATTGGTTTGATAGAAGACTCGTTTAAGCTTCCCCTAAGAAAAGCGAGTTGAATTTAAACTTTATTTTTCAGCTCGTTAACTCGAGTAGAGTACTCTTAGCTGGATAAGTTCATTAATACTTTAAACAACGAAATAACTCGATCTTAGTTTGAGATCAGTTTCGTTAAAAGATTTGTTAGAGCTCGCTTGTAAGATAAACAAGTCAAGTTCGAACTTTATTTTTAAGTCGATTAATTAATTGAGCCAAATTTAACTCGGCTCGACTTAACTCATTTAAAGGATATGTCAATGTATATAATTGGAACTCATTTTTGGAAAATGTCGCCCTCCATGTCAAAATTGAAGCCCATGTCTCATAATTGTAGACTATGAATTTTTGCGCCCAGATCATCGTGTTGTATTTGACAAATTTCAACCTCTTAATGGGTATGCAGATCTAGGTTGTCATACAGTTATATACATATATATTGACTATCAAGGGCATGTTCATGGGAATTTTCTAATGTGGTTGATTTATTGGTTTGGTTGTCGGGCATAGATGTTGGATTTTTATTTTTATTTTTTATTATGTAGTTTGAAGAATAGATCCTCCAACTCTAATTTTCTTTTGAAAAGCATAAAAGGGTTGGTGACATTTCCTCCCTTAGAAAACAAATCACTTTTGATTCCCAGTTTCTTAAAAAATTATAAGAAATTTAAGACTAGATTATTGAAAAGGATTTGTTTGGTCTATGTTTTCACCAAATTTTTATGCACTAATCACTTGGGAATAATGATCGTCGACCGCAATTATTGTGTACGTGGGCAAAAAAAAAAAAGAAGCTATATGCCCATTGTTGTTGCTAGATAACTTCATCGCCATTAAAAATACTATTTTTTTTTTGGTAATGCTATTTCACTCGTTTATTTCATCCATGTATTTTAATCCACCTTAGTTGGCATATAATGTATCATTCACATCAATAAAAGTAATATTTTTATTGTTTTCAATATCATAAAGACGATTTGTCAATATGAGACGGATGAAATATGTGGATGAAGGTGGTTTTTTTTTGGGTGAACAAGAGTAATAGGCTTTTCACTCCATGATTTGGGCAATTTTTTGGCCCTTTAGAAGTCATAGCAAGTGTGAGCAAAGCATATATACCAACACACATTCAAGAAGGTGGTCCATGAGATATATTAAAGGCAAAATATTGTGACCACTAGTCCCCCTTTAGGTTCAATTTAAATTTTGGAAATTTTTTTTTTTTAAATTAAATTGCTTATATCTTATGCATTTTAAAAAAAATTCTCATTTTCTTTTCTTTACTCTTTGTGAGATTCAATCAGAAGTCTGTTTCGGAAAATTTCAGAAAAGAGAGGTGGATTGTCTCGTCATTTAAATCAATGGTCATCTCTCTCCTCAAGAAAAAGAAAAAAACAAGAGATTGTTCAAATTTTTAGTTAGGAGGGGTGTAAAAAGTTTGAAGAGGGTAAAGACTGATTTGGATAAGCTTTTATTTTCTATTTTTATAGTGCAAAATTTTGGTATTTACCTTCAAAAATTGAGTGAATAAGAATTTTGTATTACCTCAACTTATAAAAGTAACTATAAAAAATTTTTACCCTCAAAACTATCAGTATTAGGAATAAGATGTCAATTCCCATCAAACCATTTCTACAAACCAAACACACTCTAAAGGTAAAATGCCAAAAAGTCTACTTAAATGATAGATTTTGGAAAACCTTTCTTCTTCAAAGTTGTTCAAAATAATGTTTTTTAGTGGATAGCACAGCTAGTTTTCTTAAAAAAAATGTATTTTTTCATAAAACGGTAAAAAATCACAAATGGTTGGAGTGGGCTAATAGCTGGTAGGGGTTGCAATAACGAGGCCCAAATAAAAATTTACCCAAATGGGCCCTCAGTTATGGGCTTATGTAATATGGGTCTCAAGTATCCATCTCCCTCTTGAAACAGTGGTATGGAGTATGGAATATAAACTAAATAGCATTCATAATGAATTTGAACTCGGAGGCCTCTGAAATCCTCTGATTTCATTGGTTGTCGAAATTAAGTTTTATTACCCTAATCAAGTGTGATGGCAAAACACTGGTTATATATACTAATATGTTGTTACGAGATTTATCTTATATAATTTTGCGTAAGTTTTATCGATCTTTTGATTAGATACTATTCTTCTGAATATTATGTATGACCAAAATTACATTGATCTAACAGACGTTTTTTCAACAATGTCATTTTGAAAAACTGTTTGAATTTAAAAGCAAATCATTCCATCTAATATGAAAAATTATAATTGTCTCGAGTTTATCTCTCTAAAATCCCAATTTATTAAATTTAACATCGAACAATGGAGTTTTACGAATTTGTAGATCGAAGGACTATTTTTGGAGTACGGAAACTAGAAAATAATTATTATTTTTTTCTATTTTCATATTTCTTTTTAATTTTTTGTTCTTATTTTCAAAATCTAAACTACTTAAACATATATTTGAATTTTTTTTTTTGAATTCTCAAAATAAAATAAAAAATAATAATAAAATACTTCATTTATTTTTATTTTTATTTTTAATTTATAAAAATAAAAAATTATATATTTTCAAAATTTACTACAAACACTTCCAAGTTTCCATAGGAGTCCGAAACTAATGAATTATCACAATTTTTCTCAGTTATATTTTCAAGAAATCGAATATTGAATCTCTAAAACGGCCAAAGAAATGAGAATTGTGCTTGTGAGTAGTTGATTGGATGATCCAGTAATATAATATTCCCTTTCCCTGGACAAGAATAAGGCAGAACCCAGGGGATAACTATGGTGCAGTGGACCCATGCAAGTGCAACTGTGCTTGAGGCATCTGATGCTTATCCTGACTTTCCTTTGTAGCACTAATTCATCCTACCCACGTCACAAAGATCATAGTCCACATTCCATATTACTGTAATCTCTTATATCATCGGGAAGCAACGGGGATACAATCAACTATGTGCTTTGTATCACCATTGCTGTAATAAATTGTCCACTGCTATCCCTATCTTCAATCCCACCCAATCTCGAATTGGCTTATCACCATTGTTTTAGCATTTTTTATTTTTTATTTTCAAAATGAACAGAGAAAGTCATGTAGAAAAAACCAGCAAAGCTTTAAAAGGTTAGAGCAAAACTACAAAATTTTAAATTTCTAGGGAAAAAAAATTACTTATTGTTTAATGTTGTATCAGAGAACCCGTTTGGATAAGTTTCTATTTCCTGATTTTTTTACTTTTAAAAGTAAAAAGATAAAATTTTTTAGTGTAAAAAATTTGATAATTACTTTAAAATGTTGAGTTGAGTAATTCTTGTTTCTTCAACTTTTAAAAGTAAAAACCAAAATTTTATACTAAAGAAAATATAAAAAAAATTTATTTTTTTACTTTTAAAAATAGAAAAAGCGGAAAGTAGAAGTTTATCCAACTGCACCCTTAATTAACACAATTTTTTTAATACATTAAATAATACAATCGCAGAAATCAACTATAAATAACATGCTATTGCCAAAAATAACATACTCCAATCAAGTCGGCCAGCTTCAGTTGGTCAATTAACGTATGGTGAAAAAAAAAATTATGAGAAAAAAAAATACTTAATGGGAATTGTGTATTTAAAAAAAAAAAAAGAAAAAGAAAATGTGTCTGCTCTTAATTAATATTTTTTTTATCAACTACTGGTAATTTATTATCTAAACTAATATATAAAGCCAAAGAATCATTGATCTGACGGTCACGAACAGATCTTTCATGACCCAGACCCGCAATAAAGAGGAGTCAATTGTTCGCCCAGAAGTCTCCCTCTTCGTTTCTACAGAAAGAGAGAACACGAGAGAGAGAGAGAGAGAGAGAGAGAGAGGAGAGAGATGTCGGACGAGGAGCATCACTTCGAGTCGAAGGCGGACGCAGGGGCGTCAAAGACATACCCGCAGCAGGCTGGAACAATCCGCAAGAATGGGTACCTCGTCATCAAGGGCAGGCCTTGCAAGGTATCATATCACACTCTTTTCCTCTTCTTTTCTTCAATTTCGTGGTCTCTATTTGTGTTTTATTTTCAATTTCTATCTGGGTTTGTGTTCTTTTTTCTGGATCTTATGGGTTCTTTGATTTGTATGCCAATTGATCCCACATCTGTTTTTGGGTATTGTGTGTGTGTGTGCGCGTGTGTGTTAAGAGTAATTGTGTCCATGTTTTGTGTGGAGATTTATTGATTAGTTAAATTTATTAGTTTACAATTGAAGGTCTATATATCTATATAATCTATGCATACCTTCAGATGTGTGTGTGTTTGAGAGAGAGAGAGAGAGAGAGAGAGAGAGAGAGAGATTTTCTGATTGGATATTTTCCTTATCTGGTTTCATTTACAATAATTGAATATCCGTTTAAGACTTTGGTTATCGGCACTGTTTGAACTAGACTTGCATACATGTGTGTGTGTATATTAATATACGTTGCCTGTAACAAAGTTGTTCAGATAGCCCTGTGAGGTTTATTAATAAAGGAGAAGCTAAGTGGAAACATGTAGCTCAACAAGATAGGCTCAGATTATTGAGAATAATCCTTTAAAGTGTGAGGTTCACATGATGCATCTGGATGACGTCCTGAATCTCATATTGTGGTATTTTATCAGAGAATTGGGACTTAATTATATGGTAAATATGCTATCTAACAACTCAATGCAGCCTTGTTCAAACTATTTGGGGCTGGCTACACAAATACCACTTTGGCATAATGCTATAAAGGGCCTTATTTTCTGTTAAATTGTATCCCATCTGGATTTTTCTTACTACCTTAATTCACAACCTTTTTGGGCTCTCCCTTGCTTTTGAAGTGCTTTGTGCTTGAACCTTATCACTTTTTACTAATGGTGTTTTAATTGGTTTTTTTTTGCATGTGTTATAACCCTCTATGATAACTTTCTATCTTCTTTTGATTGATTGGTGCCCGTGTGATTCTTTTAAATTTTGTTCTGTTTCTACATATAACTTCTTCGTAGTCAAACACGATTCTTGTTTTATTACTTGTTTTCAACATTAATTGATTGCACTATATTTATGGAAGAATTGAAGTTTTCACCAAATCTTGGCATTTTTACTTCCATTGCTCTTCCCCCTACTGTATTATGATAATCAGCCTAACAAATGTTCGGAGATCTTAATAAAAAAAAAAAATGCGAGCCTAGGCATGGAGTCCCCATAATATTGAGGGAGTGCTTTGCCTAGTTTTTCCTGATTGCACAATTGCCCACTCTAGACGTATAGCTTAATTATGAATTCGCAACATTAATACATCTCTTTGGAAGGTGTAAATAGAGCTTTAGCTTTGCAAGAGGAGTTCTATTGTTCTTCTTACTTTTTTTCTGTTTTGTTATTTAAATTGTTTAGTCTCGTTTATGCCTTTTGTTCATGAAGTAATAGAATTCATGTATTAATAAAGGAAAGGGTCAAAAAGACTCTTGTACATGCAAGGTATACAAAGGGGAACAAAAAAAGTTAATAATAATAATTATAACAACGAAAGATAATCCAGAAGAGAGGAAGTATGGCCTGCGAATCCTCTCTTATTCTATAATTTTACTTCTTTCGATAAAACCTTTGAATCCTCCCTTAAAGAGAGGGAGTATGACCTGATTATATGCAACCCCCCCCTCCCCCTACCTCCTCTTTTGTGTGTGAGTTGGGGAAGGGTGACATTTTCAAAGTATTAGTAATAGTTTTTAACTGGTTGATAGCACATGCTCGAAAATCTATTGTATATTGACCAGCCAAGTTGTGTGTACATATGACTTGGGAAGATTGTAAGCTACATGTCATGGTTGTAGGAGTGACCCAAACTCCCATAGTCCTTTTGTTGTTGGGAAAAATGGGTGATATGAAAGCATTTTTGGAAAGTTATAAATTATAAGCATTAATGATCACTGGCAAGAAAATATAAAGTAGGTGTTGTATTGAGGTCGTTGGCTTTCATGGTTTCTATTTGTGTTATTCTATTTTTTATGATTATCACTCGAACTTGAGACTCTGATGAAGGCTGAATTGGTACTCGGTGCTGTTTTTTGTAATTTAGATTATTTCAACATTGTGGGTCTGTTATAGTGCATGCAAGTCATATTTTATTTGGAAAGAAGAGAGGGCCTACTATGCCTCCTTACTATTTTTGCCACTGATTTTGGATACTTGGAAGTGGTGAAACTTGAACTTGAACTAAAGAACATCCTTCCCTACAAAAAGAACAAAAAATCGATGCAATTACTTGAAAGTATCCTCGTAGATCCCATTTGATTAAGAAGTTCCAGAAAGTTAGTAAAACTCCTGGCATTTGTATACCTCTGCTTTTGCCCAAAATTATGGCTGATAAATAGGTTAAGCTTCAGTTGGAGAGGGCTATTTTAATATGTGCTTTCAGTGCCAGAGCCAATCTTGTATGAGCCACAATTGTAAGTCATAAAAGCCGACCCTGCCCTCTGTTCAACAGCTCATGCAAGCACCATATATGAATACTTATCTGTTACCCTCCAAAACTATTTTGACTGAAACTGCATCCTTGGAATATATGACTGTTAGAAGAAAAGAGGGGATCTTTGATCTCCTTAGTATGGTAATAAGTGATAACCCAGTCTACTACAGTGTTGGTCTTTCTCCAAAATAACTTGATGCACATGTCAGGCACCCACCCAAGCTATGAAAAAACTCACTACGAGCGTTTATAAATCTAAAGAAAAAGAAGACCAGACCCATTACACTCTAAGAGAGCCTAAAGGAAAAGTTTCCTTAACAAAGGGGAAGTCACACAGGTTCCTTAATCTTACAAAGTTCATACAGGTTCCTTGGATCCTTTCATAATGCATCTTTACTGTTATCGAATGGGAAATCACTCTCCTGCTTTTATGTGTCGTTACCTGTGTTTTTTTTCCTCAGAAACACCCGTATACTCACTTGAAAGGCTGTTAGGTAAATTGTTCTATTAGTTTCAACTTCTCTCCACTGTTCTTAAAAGTCTGGTAACATATTACACGTGCACCCTTCTTAAAGATACATGGCTTGCTTTTCTATTACAAACTTGTAGACCATAGCCAGCAGCCCAGCATGACAGCCTTCAGTTTCAATAGGACACAAAAATAGGTGGGTTTCCCATATCCAATTATGCCATGTTTGACTGTTTCAAACTACTGGGTCTGAGAAAGCATGATGAAGTAGGATAGAATGTGGGTAAGGAAAGATGATGGATTTGAGCGGGAATACTTAATCCACTAGTGTAAAGAAAGGAATATAAATTTAGAAGCCAAAATAAACTTCATCTAATTATAACCATTTATGAGACATCATCATCACTGATATAGTCTACAATGCATGTCTTCCAACAAACTGTACAGCCTTGAGGAGACGACTTTACTTACTTTGTATATAGCTTCCTGGGCAGAGTGCTCTTTTGTTGCCATGACCATGTATGGTCAATACATGATTCTGGGAATGCCTACCTTTACATATTGATATTTTATGGAGGTGCTCAGATGGGTTATTCCTCCTGTCATTTGTAATGTACTTCATTCTTTTCTCTAGAACATGTCAGGATAGATTCTTTTCCTTTTCATTTTGGTATTTTCTTGTATTGTAGCCTCTAAATTAATCAAAGATTTTCATATTCACAATTTATAACATATTAGCTCATGTGGTTGTTTTCCTGACAGGTTGTAGAGGTTTCCACCTCAAAAACTGGCAAGCATGGACATGCTAAGTGCCACTTTGTGGCCATTGATATATTTAATGGGAAGAAGCTTGAAGATATTGTTCCATCATCCCACAACTGTGATGTAAATTTTCTTTAATTATTTATTTTTTTCTTTATATATAATGTTTCTATGTACAGCCAAGGACAGTTTGCCCACAGTTCCATTGAAGTTAATTGGCTTTCTGGTCACCTAATCACTGTTCTTGTTGCTGCAGGTTCCTCATGTTAATCGTACTGACTATCAGCTGATTGATATATCTGAAGATGGTTTTGTAAGTTATCTGTATTGTTTATTACGAAAATGTAGCTTCTTTTCCAGTTGCATATTAAGTAAAACAAAAATGACAACGATGAGAATAATCAAAAGAAAAAGTTGTGTATTTGCGCGCAGGATTAGATGCTTTTTATAAATGAGATGTCTACCACGTGGGGCATGATGTGGACAATTGCTTCTGCATTTCTTGTAATGTGAAGTAATAAATTTTCATACTGTGATATTTTCCTGTGTTTGAATAGTGAGAAAGCTAAACTTTCGCGGGAAAGTGCAGACAAGAAATACAAAAAAATTTAGCTCATGACATTCATGCTAACAAAAATGGTGCCTTACTGATTATGCTCACCGAATTCAGGTTATGGTCAAACCTTACAATCCTAAACTAATTGTAACGCGGTTTCTTGTAGGTGAGTCTTCTGACTGAAAATGGAAACACCAAGGATGATTTGAGGCTTCCCACCGATGACAATCTGCTCAGCCAGGTATATTTATAACAGAAAAACAGTAGATTTGCCTTCATCTTCATTTACATTAAACTTGGGAGTTTTTCTTCATTTTGATAGATTCCATAATTATTTTTTGTTTACAGATTAATTTTCCCTTTTTCATTTATTGTCCTCTATGTAGATTAAAGATGGGTTTGGTGAAGGAAAGGACCTCGTGGTGACTGTCATGTCCTCAATGGGAGAAGAGCAGATCTGCGCCCTTAAGGACATCGGTCCTAAAAATTAAATGTTTGGTTGTAGCAGTAGCTATAGCCTAAGGCAAAAGAACTCCTTTCCCTTTCATGTTGCTAGCCAGGAGTCTCTATTTACTTTATGGGTGTGGAACAAATTTCTATTAAGATGATCCCTTAGCTGTGTAATTAAAACTTGCAAGGGATCCTATGTTCACGGCAGGATGAAATTTACATACATAATACTATTTCTATATCATGTATTGTTGTTATGTTTGTTTAATTTTAGTTATATTTTAAGAGTTTAAGCCTTATTTCCACCATTTACATTCCATATCTGCATGTAGGAGGGCTAGAAATTCCAGTAGCTAGTGGACATCTTTTAAGCTCACTTATAATTCAGTATTTTCTGAACGATTTCACAAAATTAGCACGTCCAATTGGATTGAGGTTCCAAGGGATGTCCCGGCAAGCATGCCCTATTTTATTTTTTTTGTCCTTGTTGATTGGTCTGTTTTCTTTGTTCTGGTTTTGCTCTTTTTATGTGTTACCTTTAAAATCATCATCACTCGAACCACTTCTTTAGTTCAGTGTTCATCATATACTGTCTTTGGATTGCATTTTGAGGTATCTGTTCGCTTTCTTTCGGCAGATGGTGTGTCCGCGTCTAATAGCTGTACTGTGCCAGAATTTCAGGCGCATGATTGAGCGATATTCCTGACACTGGGCCATATCTTTTTGTCACATGACAGTTGCCTACTGGCTGGGAGACTTTGATATTTTGGGGCTCAAACACTACCATACTACCATAATCCTTATTGGCTCCCTGAATTTCACCCATGAAAGTAGTTGATTATGCTCTTCCCAATCCTTTTATCTGAAAGGCCAAATCCATTCCGAATGGGTTTAAATTACCTTTTGATCAATTGAATTCATAATACCTAATTTGTGAATTTCTCAGTGAACTCTTTTCGTTTCAAAATGCTGAAGTTTCTAAAAACATAAGTCCGTAGTAATTGTGTAATCCCTCCCAAGTATGACAATAATTTTGTATTGGGCACTCAGCCTGATCGTCCTCTTGGCCAATCCTAGCTCATAGCCGTGTCTTTCAGGAAGTGACTTTAACTCTACTGAAGACCAATTGAGCTTCCCACAAAAATGGGGTCATTCTCATTTGTTTTCCAAAGCATTAGCAAGGCACAAATTCAAGGCTCGGATTGGTGTCGTTACAAAAAAAAAAAAAAAAAAAAAAAAAAACAACTAATTGATTGAATATAATTGGAGTCATCGCTGGAAAACAAAGGGTCATAAAAGTAGATAAAATTGAAATAATGCCTCTCCCCATCTTTTTAATCCTTCTGATATCTTAAGAATGATTCTAAACATAATATGGAATGATGCAATTTAAAACAAAATGGTCTGTCTTCAAATGCTGAAATGGTTTCCAAAACACACTAGTATGATTTCATTTCAATGAGACATAAAAGAAAATGATCGATCCAAGTCCCCCCTTTAGACATCTTCTGTTATTCTTGGTCTGGAGGGCAAATCAGGGGTTATACCGTTATAGACTTGGGAATATTAGTTGCACGATTTATCAAAAATATCAACTAAAATGCAAATTGATTCATGATTTAATGCCCAAAACACGGATTTTTGTGATGAATGTTTGAAATGATTTCAAGTTGTGGTGGAGGAAATAGAAATACTCTTGGAGACTCTCGAGTCAATCTTCGTCTTTTATTTATTTGCTGCTTTTTCATTCTACCTTAATGCAAAAAAAGCAATGTGGCATAGATAATTTTCAATTTATAAGTTTGACACCTTCTGTCATGCTATCCAATTCATACTTTGCATGCCCCCTTATGAGTTCTCTCATACAGGCTTATTTTTTTCCGATTTTCTACTGTGCCATTATACACCATTATGCTTTTCATCAAAGTAAATACACCCTTATATTTACTGTTATATTACCTTAATGAAATATATTGTCATTTTGAACTATTGAACTTTTTGTGCTACTTTAATTTGATGTTTGTGTTGTTACTTTTCCTGATCCGAATGTAATTAGGACATTTCCCAGTCAGACTTCACTTCGAACATAACTCCTAGGTAAACTTATTTTATAGCACAATTTTTTATTTTATTTTATTTTTATTATTTTATAGCACAATTGAACCGAGTTATTTTATTGCAGAACTATTAGAATTACCACTGTTGAAAAATTGTGGGTTTTTTTAAATGGTCATCTCAATGACTCAATCCACATAGGCACATACACTCTAGAAATCCTACTTCTGGAAATGTTCAAAATAACACATAAATTCTTGTATGGAAGTTGATATGCATCTATGTTACTAATGGAAACATGCACACGTGCAGTTCAGTACACGTAATACACAATTTTAAGCATGTGAGAGAATGCGTCTGTGCAACTTGAAATACACGCCCTTCTAACTTTCCATAGATGGGCATTACAACATACTAATAAGAAGAAGATAATTAAACTGCTACAATCTAATAATACATAAATGCAATATGGACTTACCAACAAATTATTATGAGGAAACTTTACTTGCAGAGTAATTGCCGTAAATGTAGGAACCAAATCCCCAAAAGGTGATGATCAGAGAGAGGATCTTGAAACCGCTCATGGGGTCTTTTAACAATATAACAGCTGCAATGCTCGTGATGGGTACTCTTACTGCATTAAGAACACCAGCTAGTACAGTGGATGATAAAAAAAGTACAGCAGTGGCTCCCAAAACTCCCAACTGAAAAGTAATGGCACCCCAGATGAGAACCAGGTAATATGAAGATTTGCCACCCTCGAAACTTCTAGCCTCAGATGCCATCCCTTGAAAATCCTTGTTCACAATGACTCCAATGGTTGTAAATACAAAGGCAAATAGAGATACCATGACTTGTTGCTCCAACACAACATGGAAGTCTCTTCTCCCCAGTAACTTCACAAAAAGTAGCTCTGAGAGAGCAAAGATGAGGCCGTGGAGAGCTGATCCTGCGATATCCCATATAAACCCCATGATGTATTGCCTGTCACTGACATTTCCATATCTGTCAGAATCTGAATCCAAGGCAATGATGGTCATAGCAGCAGTAATGATCACAATAGCATTTATCATGGAAGCATTCAGTTTGTTATTCACAATAAGACGTCCAAATAGTGCAGAAAACACAAGGGATGACGATGCCAGAAGAGAAGCAGTCGATGCTGGGAGGTAGGCATAGGCATATGCATACATGAGATTGTCAGCAGCACTTAAGAAACCCAACACGGCATAAGAAAGAGCAAGTCTGAAGTTTAGTGGAGTGGGAAAAGTTTTACAAATGATGTATGTAGGAATCAAGATTAAAGCAGTTAGAGGCCACCCTGCTACTGCCACCCACGAAATGATCCACTTGCTTGTGCCCCCATTTGCATAATAGATACGTGATAGGAGGCTGGAAGCAGGAAATGCCACAAGCATTGCCCCACTGCTTAGAACTAGAAGAATCCAGTATGAGATTGGCTTTCTGCGGTATGCTTCCGAAACCATGATCCTAAAGCTGAAAATCCGGTCCCATAATGGAACAGGCGGTATTGATGATGCCTCATCCATTCTTTCTCCTGATATAGATATCGTGAGAAATACAAATCAATCAATAAAATCACAAATAAATATCTTCTTGATGAAATGTGCTTAATTAAATCCAAACCAATGCATATATGATGCTTTGAACATAAGGATATTTTGTCACATAGTATAGAAAAGATGCAAAGGTTTTAATCTACTTTGTTGTTAAGAGAATTTCAACAGAATTGAAAATTTTTCTGAGTTTCCTTTTGTAATAATGAGGAGGATAGATAAAGGAACAGAACGAAGATTTAAATACACAATGGTAGAAAAAGGATAAATATCATAAACTTCCCTCAAGATTGAAATATAACTGATACCACTTACCTTAAGCAAATGAAAATATCTAAACCCTGATTTAAACATTGGTTGATGTTTAAAACAGAAGTGAGATGGTTTTCTCACCTGCTTAAAGCAGCCAAATTTGAACAGAACGAAGGTATATGATGTCACATTAAAGTCTCAAGCCTCAAGACATGTTAGCAATATTTTGGTAGCCTCGAGGGAGTTCAGTAATACTTTTAGAAATCTCAAAAGAGATCAACAATCACAATGTTTACTACAAAATAAATACTGTAAACACTTAAGACGGGCCCTGAACACGTCGCATAGGACATGATAAATTGATAACATTGTTTTTTTCTTTTTTCAATAATGCTTCAGCTGGAAGTTCTCTTTAACCTTCTCATTGACATAATCGAATTAGGAGAACTAAAACCTTAACCCAATTCCCAATACATGAATCCTTTTCACCATACTACCCTCTCCAAAGTCAGATCTTTGGTTAAAAAACTTTAGGGAAGCAAATCTATAAATAGAACAGAAATGGTGGGAATTATAACCTGTCAATTGTTGATTGCAACTGTGAAACATACCCTTAATGATGCATCGTCCATAATTTTTTTTTATTGTCCCTAGGAAATGGGTTATACAATTCCTCAACAACAAACTATACTAGAGCAAGGACTACTCTATTGTTATCCCCATGTCCTCAGTTCCTTCTAATATTTCAACATCATGAAAAAAAAAATCACAAATTACTCAAATTAATCCTTCATCCAACGAATGAACCCAAAATATATCGCCACATAATTATTAATAGATATCTCAAAAAAAAAAAAAAAAAAAAAAAAACACAAATAATTCTTGAATTATTTGCAAACTCCAGAATTACTCTAAAATAAATTTAGAATTACAACTTATTCATGTTTGTTTTTATCTTGATGGATAGTTTATTATAGAGCTTGCTTACTTCTGCTAGTTGCGTAAATTACGTCTTTACCCCTCTTTATCTCGTGGGAAGGGAAAAATTTTCCCTGGAAACAAACAAACAAGACCTTAGGATTTCTACCTTTCGATTAAACTGACCACAATTTCATGCTTCAGTACTGTATTAAATCGCCCAAATTGTTTGGAAGTAAAAACTGACCAGAATTTCATGCTTCAGTACTGTATTAAATCGCCCAAATTGTTTGGGAAGTAAAAACCCAACAAAACCCACCAATCAAAAACAGTGATAACAATCAATATCATCTAATTAAACGGATAATTAGGCGAACTCAATACACTTGCATCAATTCATAGCACAAAATGTGTATGTATATATATATATATATATATATATAAACACCAAATGTGAAAAAAGAAAAGAAAAAAGAAGCTAACCTTGTTCGAGGAGTGGCTGCATGAAACCAAACTTTGCACGAGAATAGAGATGTCGCTGCTTCTGAAACGAGAGCTACGAGTAGCCGGAACAGTTACTGTAACTGGCCGTGTGATTCACGTTTGTTTTTATTTGCGTTTTTTTTTTTTTTTTTTAATTTTTTACAAAAAGTAGCCGAGGATTTTGTAATTTTGTTTCTGGTTGGTAATGGGAGATCGGGAGGTGTTATTGGCTATTGGGCAAACCCAATCTAAAGAGGGATTGGTGGAATGTTTGGGAGTGGGACCATGTAATATTTTGTAAAAGTTGGTATGATTTTATATGATTATGGGTGTGACAAAAGAAGTTACCTAATTATTCTATTGTTTCTAACATGATATGGAATCCCATGTTTAGGTAATGGGGTTGGATTTTTGCAATGGCTATAATTCAATTTTATGGGTAAAATTGTTGGTCCTCCTGTTATACTTGGTAGTACTACAGTGCTAAAAAGAGAGTTTAGATGATATTGGAGCACAATGCTATCAAATATAACTTCCTATATTGGCACTGTATTATTGTCAAATATAACTATGAGAATCTGACAATAATAAAGTACCAATATAGGAAGTTATATTAGTGCCAATATAGGAAGTTATATTTGATAGCATTGTGGTCTAATAAGGAACTATCATATTTAGCATTTTTTAATCTTTTTCTCTCTTATGGATAGTTTGATATCTATATGAAATTTGATGGGGAGTCATTTGGGAGAAGATGGTAGCTGTCAAAAAAATTCACGAGGATGAGTCCAAATTTGAAAGTAATGGATGACATTTCATTTTTATTTTTTTATCATGGTTTCAAATTTAGCAACAATAATATCAAATGACAATCCATTGGAAATGCCCAGGTAACATAAAGAACAAAAGTTTTAAGTTATGGAATGAGAGTCTACCACCAACTTGATTTTTTGAATGTTAATTGATGCAAAGTGGATGATGACTTTACCCACATTCCAAACTATTTTAATGTAATTTTTATCATTTTTCTTTTCTTTCTCTATCTCTCTTCCAACTTTCAAGATTCAAATAGAGTCTAAACTAAAGATATGCTTGTGGGAATTTTATGGTTGAAGAGGGTCACAATAACTTGTCAAAGCATTACCCTTTTTTGCCTAATGGACTAGTCCTTAATCGATCAGTTCTGTATATATACATATATGTATTACATATAATTTTTAAAA
>JAESVK010000961.1:51969-84035 GCA_017140935.1 Hamamelis virginiana
CCCCCCCTTTTTCTCTTGGAAAGGGAGGGAGAAGAATTTTCAATATGATTGCTGTCCTCATGTAAGTTTTTGGGTTCAAGAATTTTAGGAAGGATGGACAGACCCTATGGCGGGCAGATTTTTTAACATAGAGAAGAAAATAAGTGCATATGGGACATCAGTAGGATCATAGTGGCGAATAGATTTATATGTTTGTAGAAAACTAAACTATCTTTGATGGCTTAAATGTCTTTACCTTGGAGTTGAAGGATATGTAGTCTTTTGTAACATTGTTTTCTTGGGTTCACGTTCAAGGTAGGGTAGAAACATTCATTTGGGTGATTTTTTGGATCCTTAATGCATAGCTTGATGTCTTGGTTGTTTCAAGAGGGCTCATTTTGTTATTGGTGCTTATCTCTTCTTTGCTTTGTATAGATCTTGTGTATGTGGGGTTTGACCCTTATTGTTTTCTGGATAATATAAATTCTATGGGTACGTTTGGATAAACTTCTACTTTCTATTTTTGACTTTTAAAAGCATAAAAATGGATATGGTGTGAAAAATTTTCCAAATATAATTTTTTGATAACAGTTTCTCATATACTATTTGACAATCTACTTCACACTATTTTCTTGGTGCAAGTAGAGCGTCAAACAGTATTTTAGAAACTGCCATAAAAAATTATATTTGGGAAGCTTGGAATGCATGAAGTAGAAATGAAGTGATGGTTAAAGTAAATATAAGAGAAAACTGAAAGTGAGAAAAGAGTGGATTTTTAAGTTACAATTCTATAAGTAGAAACTATTTTTGATTTATTTATGACGCAAATGCGGCCTCCTACATAAGTTGATCCTTCCTTGCGAGATTTAAACCTCTGACTTTGTGGCATGAACCTCACTTTTTGGCCAACTAAGCATCATTTTCCTTGGACATTTCTAAATATCGATCTTGATACATTTTACATAAGTTTATGTAATTATTTATGAGTCCAGAATGTTGTAGCCATTATGTTCACTTGCTGACATCTGGTTCCCCATGAAGTTTGGATGGTCCATAATTCTGTTTTTCTTTGTATTACTTACTTACTTTGTTTTGTTTTCATAGGAGCACATTGAAGTGTCCCACCAGGAAGTTTTGGCAAGTGTAACAACCCAGGCTGCTGAAGTTCAGTCACAGAATCAGATTCAGTTGTCTAGGTATCCAATTTCTTCATCTGAATTATCACCAACTTCTGTTACACAATCCATTTTATCTGCTCCAAGTCCAACCTTAGTAGAACGAAGACTGTCATTAGTGCCGAAGGTAAACAGTGAATGTAAGCCAGAAGTGGACCAGCAAAACTCTTCTGATGTACAAAGTATATCTGGTGCTCCAGTCAAGACACCTGCTGATGGTTACAACTGGCGGAAATATGGTCAAAAGCAGGTGAAGAGTCCTAAAGGTTCTCGAAGTTATTACAAGTGTACATATTCCGATTGTTATGCTAAAAAGATAGAATGCTGTAATGATGCTGGTCATGTAATTGAGATTATATATAAAGGTCGGCACAATCATGAACCGCCTCGGAAGGTTAATAGCACAAGGGAAAGTAGGCTTGCATCATCTGCTGGGTCTGTTGTGGGGAATAATATTACATCTCATCCAATCAGAATGCTCAATGATTCAGATCCGTCCACACCTTCAAAAGAACCTGTACAAGAAGCATCCCCAACACCTGAAAGAAAACGACATAACTCAAGTGACTCCGATGGGAATGCTGAAATTAAGGTTAAGGAGGAGCAAGCTGTTGAACCGGAGCCAAAACGAAGGTAAGTTACCTTTATTTTGATATTATTATTATTTGGGCAAAGGCAGTGTTGGTAATATTTTGGTCTCTTAACATTTTTCTGCTGTTGTTTGATGACCAGATTGAAGAAAAGCAGTTCAGTATGTTCAGGTTCTGTCTTTAAACCTGGCAAGAAGCCTAAATTTGTTGTGCATGCGGCCGGTGATGTGGGGATCTCAAGCGATGGTTACAGATGGCGCAAGTATGGACAAAAAATGGTGAAGGGAAATCCTCACCCCAGGTGCATGCCTATTTTTAAATTTTATTATTTTGTTTTCTCTCTTGGGGCCTGATATTGTGTAGCTGCCAATCCTGCCATACTGCATGATTTCAGTTAGTTTGTGATGCAATTGTGAACAATTAATTTGTTTCTTGGTTATCATTCTTTTTATATGCTATTGCTGTTTAGTTTCAGGATATTATTAGTCGTCGAATGATTCTGATGTGACATAGTTGATAGGCTCTCCCATTATGCATTTTCCTCTCCCATAATGCATTTTCTTTAACTAGTAACTGGAATTATTTTTATGTCTTCATCTTCAGCAGAAATGCAGTAATAAAGTAGATGTTCAAGACCAGAGAATCTCCTTCACTTTTTTCCCCCAGTGCTGTGTGGTGGTATCTACCATCAAAATAAATCTAATAATAAATAAGGATTGGCAAGAAAATTGCTAATTTGCCAGCAAAAAACAGTCAAATGGCATATTGGCTTCCCTTACACATTGGAGCATTGGAGCACCACCATGCACCTCTTGTGGGACCCATATGTTGTTGGGTTCTAAGCTTCTAGTTACAGCCTGTCTTCTGTACTAGGTATAATTTGAGGGGCGTGTATATTTATAAATTGCTGAAGATTTTCCACAGAAGTCAAGGCTGGCCCTGAGATTTTTCGGGCCCTAAGTGAGCTCCTAAAATGGGGCCCTACTACACATTGACACCCAAAAAAAAATTGCATGTAAAATATTTAAGTACTCACTATTTCTCTCTCTCTCTCTCGTTCAAAAACCACCATATGAGATTATATGAGTATTGGGCCCTACTTTTAGTATATGAGTGTTTGGCCCTGTTTTTGGTTTAGGATTGCAAATGAACCAAGACATTGGTGAGTAACTCGTGAACAAGTTTGGTAAGGCTCGTTTGATTATTAAATGAGCCGAACCCAAGCTTAGAGTTTAGTCTTATTTAACAAATGAGCCAAGCTCAAGCAAAGCACAAACTAGAAGTAACTTAAATTTGGAAATAAGATCCAGCTGATCTGCCTTAATTTCATAGCAGGACCATAAGTTAGGATAACATGCACATACTAGTCTGTAACTTGTCTCAAGTTGGGTTATTAAACGAGCCAAACCCAAGCTTAGAGTTTAGGCTTATTTAGGGCCTGTTTGGAAACTAAAGCATTAGCACCTAATGGTGTTTTTTTTTAAGCAGGTGATATCATGCTTCTCAGAAAAGCACCTAAATTTAAAAAATAAAAAAATAAAAAAATAAAAATAAAAATTACTAGATCAAATGAGATCATACTTTTTTTAAAAGCACATAAACGTCTAAGCATAAGCCCACCCAAACAAGCTCAAGGTAAGCACAAACTAGAAGTAACTTAAATTTGGAAATAAGATCCAACTTATCTACCTTAATTTCATTGCAGAACCAGAAGTTATGAGAACATGCACATACTAATCTGTATCTTGTCTCAAGTTGGGTTGTGTATATCAGCAATTAGCACAAATATAGATGGTTATGGTAAATCATTATAGACTATATGTAGCCCAGCTATATATATATATATGGGTCACGTTCCCCTTGCATCCTATTTTGACATCTATGTTTACACATCATTTTCAAAACACTACCTAAGATAAATATTTTGACAATCTGACTGTTGGATTCAATACTTTTCTTATGCATGTCATGTATGCCAAAAATCATAGTGATCCAACGGTTAGATTTTAAGAAATATCACTATAAAAACTGTTATGTTTTTTATTAATAAAAAAATATAATAGTTCTTCATAATGATATATTTCAAAAACTAACCGTTGGATCACTCCGATTTTTTTCATACATAACAAACATAAGATAAGTATCTAATCTAATGGTCGGTTTCTCAAAATATTCCACCTATAATGGTATTTTGAAAATGAGGTGTAAATATAGGTGCCAAAATAGGGTGTAAGGGGAATGTGACCTATATATATATATATCATTATAGACTATCTATAAATCATTATATATATTTTCCAGTACAACTGCTGCAAAGCATGCTGGGCAACTACCTTATTTACTAGGAACCTGCCCGAAAAGCAGTTGAGCGATTATGAGCAATGACTGACCTTGGCAAACCCATTGCCTGCTCCGAAGCCACCTAGCTGCACACTTTTATGAACATAGGGTGAACCTATTTCTTTCCACCTTTTCCAACCTAGTCTGAACTATTCTTTTGAGACTGATGGTGAGGAAAGTGCCATCAAATAGTTTTTGTCTGTGAGTTCTAATGGAGAATCATTTAGTGGAGTCCTCTTCTCTCACTATGTTATCAACTGGAGGCTCAGTGTCATTGTGGTGAGGAAGCAGCTATGCAAAATAATAAACACTGAACTATCTGGAAGCTAATTAGTCTGTTGTTTGACCGGAATTGGCACTTCATGTCTTTTAGCCAGTCTTCTGGAATTCTCTCCCTCTTTCGTTCTGATTCATCTCTTGGATAAATTTTCAGGAATTACTACAGATGCACTTCTGCTGGATGTCCTGTCCGTAAGCACATTGAGAGTGCCATAGATAACACAAGTGCTGTCGTAATAACATATAAGGGGATACATGACCATGACATGCCTGTACCAAAGAAGCGACATGGCCCACCGAGTGCGCATCTCGTTGCTGCTGCTGCCCCTGCATCCATGAATAATTTGCAATTTAAGAAAACTGATTCATTCCAAAATCAAATGCCTTCCACCCAATGGTCAGTGGACATGGAAGGTGAATTGACAGGTGAGGCTTTGGACCTTGGAGGCGAGAAGGCAATGGAATCGGCTCGGACTCTTTTGAGCATTGGATTTGAAATCAAGCCTTGCTGAAAGCCCAATTGCTGACCCAAAGGGGGAAAAAAAAGTATTTATCACCAGGCTTTTCTGCAATGATAATCATGCAGCTGTTTCCATATAAATTATTAAATTACAGGTTTGATGAAATTTTATTGTTATTTGTTTCCCTTTTTTATTTTCCTTCTTTATGATTTAGTTTTTCAGTGAGCTATTTGTGTATATTTGGTATGGTACTTCCTCTTAACTTGCTTGTAACAGGCTAAAAGTAGCAGAATCTTTTAGAATTGGTTGGCACCCATTTCAGTCTATTCATTTCAGGTGAACTGATCCTAATAAAGGAGACAGTTGCAGGTAGTCAAAGTTGTTAGTTGAGTTAGTATAAGATGACACCATTTGAATATTTTAGGACTATAGTGGGGATTCATGATTTAGGATGCAATCTGGTCTGGTTGGTGGATTTCACAAGATGGGGTGTTCAATGGCTTTAGAGGCCATACATTAGGTGATGGATCTGGCACTTAAAAACACTTGCAATACACTTCAAACAGGGAACTGAACCAAAGATGGAAAAAGTAGTGCAATGGCTGATTGAACGGAACCGTCTTCAAAATGCTGAAAGAAGGTATTCTAGTGGGCTGCAAACTACTAGAGGTATATCCACATTTCTCTGAGGTTTATTGTAGATTGCAGAGGGCAAAAGCATTATGATTGTGCATTGTGATTATATCCCATGGTTGGATTGCTTTTTGTCAATTTAGGTAATTTATTTATTTTCTTAAATGTTGAATAAGCAATTTATAGATAAGACTTTTTTCTTCCTCCTTGGTCTGGTCCAAATGGCAAATGCTGTTAGTTTCAGGGAAAGTATAATCCCGTATGTTCTTTTCTGGCATTGATTATTCTTCCTTTGTGTTGTATGTGTGGTGGTCTAAATCTACATGTATTGTGAATGGTTGCTTCAAATTCAACCCCCATTATTTTCCTGTTAGGGTTACTTTGGTCTGGTAAGACCCTCAACATTCTTCACGTGCCTATCATGTGATAGGTGCTGTGTTCATGAGGGCATACATACGTAGCTCATAGAATACTTTCTTGAGGGTTAATTTCCCTAGATACTATAACATTGTTACTTCGTTTTTAATTTATTCCCTTGAGATTGGTTGTTGACATTTATGCTCAGTTTTAATGTGCTGGAAATTTTCTTTGCAGGAAACTTTTTTCTTGTTTCAGCTGGTAACTTTTTTTTCATTTTCTTATTTTTAAGAAACATATGGTACATTGAACCCACAATGTCTGCTCTATAAAAGTGACCAGTGACCACTAAGCCAAAGTAATCTGTGACGACTGGTAACCTCATTAAAGAAGTGTTTTTTTTTATTGTTTTTTGTTTTCTTTTCTTTAGGTAAATCTTGCATTACTGGAAATAACAAAATTTAACTTGGCACAGCCTAGTTTTAATTGGGGCTACGTTGAACCAGAAAATGCTTGCTGATCGTTCTAAAAAATTCAAGTGGAAATTTACATCAGTTCTTTCTTTTTATTAAGTAGAGAAATTTGTCTATTATGTGCTACTATCCAAAGCGGCTGCCTTTTTATGAATGGATGGCATTAAGGCTCGAGTTGTCAGGAGGTTAAAACAAAAGTATATAGTAGCCTCTGCGCTGAGAGGGCTGCAATTTTTGGAATTTTGAAAAATTCATTATTGGATTAATGAAATTTTTGGAATGTAGAACAAGCATAATAGTATCTAGTCCAAGTATAGGTTCTCAAAATACCTAACAGACATGGGCTGAAAACAAATTACTTTAGACAGTTAGGATAAGGATAACTGGATGAGGAAATGGCATGCCTGAATGTATATAACGTAAATGAAATAAAAGTAAACGCAGAGGATTGTCGAAAGTGCGCATCTTCAATTCACGTTCTCAATTATATGGGAGTGCGGAAACATAAGAGATTTGGTCTCAATCCGTCAATTTACGGAGAGGGATTTGCAGTTGATCCCCCAATTTAGGGGTTGATACTTGATGGTACTTTCCGAGGATAACTTTGTCGTCAATCGCGCTCTCAATTTCAACCTCTACAAACAGGAGTACCCCACATTTAAATTCAATTGGCCAAAACAGTACAAAACATGTCTCCCCCGTCCTAAGGGGATACACAAACAATCGTGTCCCTGATTAGCTCCTATCAACCATTAAATGCGAAACCACGCGAGCTCAGCTTTCAATTCTAGCAATCCACTACCTTTTTGGATGTCGGAATGACACCTCAGCTGGTCCCTCCCCCACCCATCGGTTTGGTCATCAATCCGACGGTTAAGCATTCACATGTAACAGGAGTTCATTTCCCTTCCTTGGCTACCTCAAGAATCCAATTTACGAAATTTCTATATCTTCGTGTTCAGAGAGTGCTACTTTTTGGATAAATGAAATAACAGAAAATGAGCTCCGTCTAGAAAAATTTCTGCTAGGATGAGTTCCATCCACTCACATAGGATGATATTTTTTGGGTAAAAGATTAAAGAGCAGTGAAATTCCATCGAAATTTCTATCCACTCACATGGAATGTTGTGGGCCTTCACCCATGATGGTGGGTCTCACTCCACCACTTGTGGGGTTCCAATACAAACTCAAAAGAAAATTCTAATTCTAATTACTAAACTTTTTCACTGTACAAAAAATTGTACATCCATTTCGAAACCTAGCTCGATCAATGACAGTGTAATCATCAGTTTAATCCGATTTGCTTCTAAAAAAAATCTACAATCTAGGAATCTATGATGCATAGGGAAATTCATGAATTTTTATACACAACATTATCCACCTTCAAGAGAAAGCTGGAAAATCAGTAAGTAAACTGATGATTGAACATGAAGCTCTATCATCCACCAACCAAGAATACAAATTCCCATTCATCATTCTGAGCAGAAACTCAATTCATCAATGGCTATGGATAATTCTGATTCCATCACATCATTGTCATTACTTTTCTTATCCTCAGCCTTATCATCGATGCCATCCTCCTCTTCTTCCTTCCCTTCTGCTGCAGCTATACACTCCTGGAACCTGAAGCAACTGATTAGATGGTTATTTGTTATTCCCGCCACCTGCATGAACGAATAGATGACAGTCGGCCCCACACTCCTGAAACCCCTTCTCACCAGATCTTTGCTTATAAAATCTGCTTTTGGAGTTTTCACCGGGACCTGGCGAGGATACCGGAATCTGCTAACTATAGGCTTGTGGTTCACAAAGCTCCAAATATACTTGTCAAACGACCCAAACTCATCCATAACCTGACATGGGCAAAACCTGCAAAAAGTTAGTTGCAAAGATGATCATAGAAACAACTGTGGAGTGTGAAATTATGGCACTTCTTTGATGACAAAAGGTAGTGGTTAGTGGTTAATGGCTGAAAAGTTATCAAGCCTGATAAATGACTCAGCAAAAGTGGCCAACTTCGCGAGCTGGCATGTACAGATGAGGAATAATTAGGTTGCATGAATGGCTCTTGAAATAAGAGGAATATTAAGGCCAGACTAGAATATATTTGGATGGTGGACTTACGGTTTTTGTCCTATATACCTCCAACAAATTGCAGGGGGTCAGGACCACCATTCAACTACCATACACCTAACCTACCTGACCAGATGATCATTGAACATCCAATATATGTCGTTTAATTACCTGAACAAAGTAATATGTAAAGTGGTCCCCAAGAGAAAAAGCATTCTGAACAAATCAGGGTATTAGAGGCAGGGAAAATATTACTAAAAATCATCCAAGGGTAAAACAGACTATTTGAAAACCAATATTATCAGGCTGTTGTTGCTAGAATGAATTTAAACTTTGGTAATTTCAAAAAAGTGGCTATACGTTGCGTAAAAATAGAACCATGATTTGTTTTAAGTTATCTCAGTTGAATAACATGAGTAATTAAACAAGATTAACAAATGTGCATCTACCACTCAAGGTCAAACATAGGAAAAAGAAATAAAAAAATCTACCTTGGTTATTTGGCGAGCATTCTCAATAATGGCACGCAACTTGGGCTCCGGTAATAGGGAGCTTGCAGTGCTTCCTGGTGCTATTATCTTCTTCTCATTCAATTTCGAGACAACAACTGGATCAAAATCCGCAAACACTTCCCTGCATAAAGGAACTTGTCAAAAGAGCAAAATATGACAGTGGCATAGGAGAAGGAAAAGAACAGGACTAGAAGGATCTGAAGATAAGATGGCATATGGTTCAGAGAAAAAGTTTGTTTCTCAACACACACACACACACACACACACACACAAATGTTTCTAGGAACAGTACCTAAATAAGTGCCTTTTGCTGAGAATGGCAGGCCATGTAAGTTCAGCCAAAGCACCCGAAAGGACAAGAAGCTCAAACAATTTTCTGCAAGTGGTCAATTATTTTGAGCAAACTAAGAAAACTGCTAAGTGGAGATTTATCTGAGGATAAGACAGGCATTTGGAATTGAGATATAAATGCACAGAATATTGTGATCACATACTTGTCATCATGTACCGGAACTCCCCATTCTTCATCATGGAAAGCAGTATAGGATGGCTCTGATTTACACATATGAAAACCAGTAAGCAGATAGAACCTGAAAGCAGTGTAGCCAGGGCATCTAGGCAACACCTAGGAGATCTGATCTCCCTAGGGGAGCCATAGCCTAGGCAGGACCAAGGCGACAAAAACGTACTTTTAATTTTGCATCCATAAAATTTAACACATTCCCAAGAATTATTGATACATGTAAAGAATACAAATTCAATAGAATAAACATGAAGCAAACGCTGAACTTAAATTAAGTATCTCTTGAAGTTTATCTTGAATACTTGTACCCATTAGCAGTAAAACATGAAGCATATTACTCAACTAAGCCTCAATCCAAACCACATGAATTGGCTACATGAATCCTTTTTTGCCATCCATCTCTCTATCAAGGGTCATACCATCCGTTAGATCCTTAGTACATATGCCCTCTCTCACTACCTCTAACCACATTATTTTCGATTTTCCTTCGGTCCTTATAAGACCTATGACTTGAATCAAGTCACCCTTTCGCATTGGTGCATTCCTAAGTCTTCGTTGTACATACCAAACAATTTTAGACATTTTTCTTATCATCTTGTCCTCACTTGGACATATTCCTACTTTCTTACGGGTGCATTCGTTTTTATTTTATCTTTCCTAATATTACTACTTATCCATCTTAACATCCTCATTGCAGCTACACTCATTTTCTGGACATGTTCTTTCTTAATTCCCCAACATTCACTACCATAAAACATAACAAGTTTTATAGCAACTTGTAAAATTTTTCCATTAACTTGAAAGGTATTCTATGGTCACACATTACCCCAGAAGCACTTCTCAACTTAACCCACTCTAATTTTATGGGTAATATCCTCCCCAATTGCTCTATCTTTATGGATAATTGATCCAAGATATTGAAAATCATCACTTTAGACATAAAAAACATGAAATAAATTACAAAAATAAAATGATAAAAACAAATTCATAACTTAACTCCATACTTAATTCAAAAAAATTCAGTCAAAAGGTACAAAATAAAAAGTAAAAATAAATGGTTTAATGCCTTTGATTCACTTACAAGCTACAAAAACAATGCACCAATATTGTAATGAGTGTGTGTTCACACTCATTCATCATCTTATATTGCAGTATCATGTGCATTTCGATCATCCAAATTGGATGATTGAAGGAAGTGGATTGTGACCCAACAGTTAATGGGTCCAACTTAAGAACTATACATGATGAAATCAAGACTATCTGACTTTTTGGTAATTGAAGCAAACAAAATTTTAGAACTAGAACTTGGCAAGTTTAACAATTTAAATAATCTTAAGGCATCCAATCAGGTGTTTTTGATCTGCACAATATACTTGATAAGGAAATCTAGTAATGAACTTGTATAATTTTAAATGTGTTACTATCCAACAAAAATGCTTAAAGGCCCATTTAGCCAAAGGAAAGAAAAGTAAAATAAAATAAAAACCAAAATTACAGTTGCCTGCAACACTAAAAGAAAACCCTTGTTTGATTTCTTGCCACATGCCATAGACCAGAAAAACCAACGTGGTCTCAAATTTCCTAAATTTTCAGCAGTAACCGAAAAGATATATATATATATATATATATATATATATATATATATATATATATATATATATATAAAGAAACTATTGAGTGCTGCACGTCCCTAGATATCAGCCTATCATTGCTTTGTTTTTAATGATCATATGAGAGGTACAACTACTAAGCGGGGTAGAGAGAGAATAACCTTCAAGAGCACTTAAAAATTCAATGTTTTAAGTGTAAGATTTCAACAATTTATCCACAGGAAACCCAAAGAAACAAACCATTTCGATGGATAATAAGAGGATACCTATATTAAAAATGGAATATGGGTAAGATGAACTTTCTACAATATTTGTGTAGTATGCATGTCTTCTTGAAGAAACATAGACAGAACTAAATAAAGCAAAAAAGATTATAATGATAGGATAAAACAATTTCTTTTCTTGCCAAGTGGTACAAAGTTTTACTACACCAACCTTACTATGTTCAACATATAATACATGATATTACATGTTTATATACTTAACACGCCTCAACAAAGCCTCAGGTCCCAACTACTAGGGCCAGCTGCATGAATCCTTTGAGCTTTAGCTAGAGCCATATTCTCTATTAAATCATAATCCCTCAAGAGTTTTCTCATCACCTCAATCCATGTTTTATATTTATATGTATACATGTTTATAACACTAACCTTGTGTTTGCTAAACAGTCTTGAGTCATTAACACTAATTTGAAATTAAAAGATCAAATATATTCTATATACTGGCTCTAAATATTCCAATTTAAGACCAAACCCAACCAAGCTGATCCCATGTCAGATAGGTTTGGCCTGATTCCAATAAGCTTCAGCATAGAGCTTGGGTTTTCCTTCTATTTTCTTTCCCTTACTCTTCTTGATCAGATGTAACCCTGCTCTATTCAACTAAGCACCCCTAATAATAATAAAAATAAAAATAACTCAACACCAATATTTGCTTAAGACTTAAATTTTATGGAATTCAATCCCAAATTTGGGAATCTTGTCCCAAGCTGTTTTTTCATTTTGATATTTTATATTTTTATATGGTTTATAAAAGCAAAACAAAGTCATGTTGCAAGAGAACTAAGATAATCTTCTGTCGACCATTCTTGCAGTTACCATAAAGCATCACATCAACAAAACAAAAATATGAAATAATGAACAATATAATTAACACAAGGATAACAAATTACTCTAAAATCAAGTAAACAAGAATGTACCAGTATTCGGCGTCACCCAAGCACACCTCTTTTTAGGCTGTGGACCGTCAGGCGGAGACTCCGAACCACCGTCAGAAACGACAAATTTTGTTTTCCAGGCATATTGTTTCCTACGACTTCCTGCACTACTCGTCCGAGTAAGTCTACCAGTAGAAGCTCGACTATGAAACGAATCTGAAGATGCATCCGATGAACACGATGCATTTAGTGATAAATTTGAATGCAATAACTGCTCCTGCCGGCGCAAAATTGAAGGAACACTAATGGAATGCAACTGCGGAGACAAAGTGGCAGTAGACGACGGAAGAGCTTTCTTCTCCTCTTCTGTAACCTCTTCAGGCGATTTCTCAACCTTTCTTAAAGGCTTCGAAGACGGTTTCCGTGCACTCACTGACCTCGTAGCCTTATTCCCAGCCGGTCCGAGGACCGGCCTCGCCTCTGAATCAGCCACATTCATCGACCTCACTCTAGGAGCTCCCGACATCGACGGAACTCCACTAAATCTCCACAGATCTCACCTTTTTGCCCTCAAATCCCCAAAATTTTCCACTTTCACCAAACCCTAAGGTTTAGTTAAATGCTCAAAATCACTACAAATAAACACCACCATAACCCCCATTTTTCTAATATCCAAGGCCCAAATCACCTGAAAAAAAAAAAACCTAGAAAACAAGAATCAGATACATGTGTGCGTGTAAAATAGCTGGACCTTTTTACTACAGCTAGGGTTTACATAGAGCTCGAAGAGGCGTCATTACATATGAGCTCCAAAGAACCTCGAAGCAGATGGATTCCATTCTGCATTGTGGAAAACGAAGCTCTGTACCTCAAAAAGTGGGGTTTAAAACTGTCTTTTCAGTCACACCACATGAAAAAGTTGCCATTTCTTCGCAATTCTCATTCTATTCCAAGAAAACAGAAGAGAAAGTAGCCAAGAAAATGCGGAAAAGTGGGGAGCGATCTGAGGATCGTACCAGCGAAAATTAATCGGTCCGTTGAATCACGGAGGTTTGATCCAAAGGGGACTGAAATTTATCTCTCCAGAGTGTAGAGAGAGAGAGAGAGAGAGAGTGTGTGTGAAATAAAGAGCGAATGAGTGGAAGAGAGAGAAAGTGAAGATTGGGGTTATTTACTGGTGGTGACCGGAAGAGCCCGTTTGGGTGGGTGTATGACCGGCTATATCCGGTTTTATTGCGGTGCACTTGCTCTTCTCGTGCGACATGGGTTGGGTTATAAAGTGGGCGTCCTCATCCTACCTGCCATGTGCTTTCTAATTTTTAAAATTATTTTGAATACAAAATTTAAAGTAAATGCCAAGTCATCAAATTTATTATATTGAATTGTTTATAATTTTAAAAAAAAAAAATTATTATATTGAATTGATTTAATTGATACAAATTCAGATAAAAAAATGATTAAATGGACCTACACATTGATCAAAATTGACAAAATTTAGTGAGAAAAAATATCAAATTTTGGTATGTATGTATGATCAAGTAGCATAGTATTTTATTATTAAAATTTAACCTCATATATGAATTATAAAATTTATCTAGTTGTCCATCAATTTCTTAATGTGGTGCACATTGAAAGTATCGAAAGAAATCACATCTAAAAAATTGCTTATTGACATCAATTTCTTATGAGTCATTAAAAAATTTATGTCTAAAATATATGTTGAATTTTCATGTTTCCTTAACGCAACTTCATGAGTAAGAGAGAAGTTTTGGTTTTGTCAATTATAATATTGGACTCTTGAGTCTCATCCTACCCTAGCTTTGAGATGTGATGCCTACATTGTAAATGCCTACCCTTTGCAAATGCATGAAGCACCATTTCATTAATAATATCCCATTTTGTGTATGGGCATACAAAAATCAATTTGTTCGGATTAATTCAAGGATTAATTTGCCAAAGGTCCTATTTTAGAGCCCTATCATGACTAAAGTCTTTCTATATTTTTTTTTTAATGCCAAAAGTTTCATTTAAAGGATTTTTATTGCAAAAAGTCCCTTTTTTTTTGATTAATTTTTTTTTTTTTTTTTTTTTTTATGGAACTGCCCTTCTAATGTTTCTTCTTCCCACCATGCAGTCATCCTCCTCTTCCCCTGCTTTTCTTCTTCTCTTTCTTCTCCGTTCAACCACATTCTAACCATGGCAATGTTCCAACGACCTTGAGATCTCCCTCAATCTTCTCCTTCTTCTCATTCCTCTCTTTTTCTCTCCTCCCTCTCTCTATTTCTCTTCGTTTCTATCTACTCTCTCTATGCTAGCAACCATGGCAAATGTTCCGGCGACCTTCTCCTTCCTCTCTCTTTTTCTCCTCCCTCCCTCTCTTCCTCTTCGTTTCTCTCACCTCTCTATGTGTTAACAGTAGCAAATCTAGACGACCATCGGCACATATGGATCGACCCCTCCTCCATTGGATTCTTTCGACAACCTCCATCTCCAACGTATGTCAGCAGTATGGGAGCTATTGCAACATCTCCTAATGTTTCGCCGACGTAGTGAAATGCAGCAAAACATTGGAAAACCAGATATGAGAAGTGCCATGCATGGTTTTCAGATCTAATTGTTGCCGGAGACGAACATGTTGGCATAGTGAAATGATTCGATCACAAAGAGAAATGACACCGGCGATCTGCAACTGACCACCTTTGGCAGCGTGATCTGCTACTCTTTCTCTCTCTCCCTCCTCATTCTTCTCTATTTCTCTCGATCTCTTATTTCTTTCTTTCTCTGCTGAAAGGTTCAATCCTCTTTTCTTTTTTCTTTTTTTGTTTTTTTATATTATTTATTATTTATATTAAGAATTTGAAAATGAATTTTAGGATTTTTTATTTTTTTTCAACATAGTGAAACACATTTCCGGCATAATAAAATGCATTTTCCGACGTAGTGATACATTTCCAACGTAGTGAAATCTAGAGCCCGAGGCAGTGAAGTTCAGTTCCGACGTAGTGAAATACTTTTCCAGCGTAGTGAAGTCCCGCTCCGGCATAGTGAAATCTATTGTCCAACGTAGTGAACCTGGTTCCAGCGTAATGAACTCAAGGGTTGGAGTGTATGTGGCGATGAAGGTAGTTAGGAAGGAGGAGTATTTTTGTCCAATTCATGCTAAAATGACTTTTGGCATGTAGGATCTTTTGAGAGGATTTTTGGCATGAGAATCTTATAAAATAGGACCTTTGGCCAATTTTCCCTTAATTTAACTCATAATTTTTATTAGGTGTGACAGTGCACACCTATTAACACCTATCTAAACAATTTTGTTATAGATATAAAACCACCACCACCCAAGACTTCCAATCTTCCATTTTAAATAATGAATCTAAACATGAGTTTTGGTTCAGTGATTTATATCTCTCCTTTTATGGGACGAGATTCTGGATTTGATTCTTCATGATTGGGATTTTGACTTCGATTCTTGGCCCATTTGTTGCTCCGCTCCCTATTAACAACTAACCAATAATCCTACATATGTATATCATCTAATAAAAATAATAATAATAAACTTCCTGCAAGAAAACATTTACCTCCATATCGTCAAACTAGAACACGATTAAAACTGTAAGTAGCTTCCTTTTTAAATTCAATTCCACAATTAAAAACTTCATGGTGGGAATGAAGCAATTCACGTACTTACACAAGAAGCAAATATACAAGAATTACACATTCAAGGAGAAGAGAAAGAACGTCGATTCTGGAAGGAGTTCCGCTTGTTGTAATCATTCATTTCAAGAATTACACCCTTTTTAAGTTTTTCTCATCCGTGGCCTTCATTCTCCATGTTCTTTGCTCAATTCTCTGAATGTGTTAAATCATTGTTCAAGGTGCGTTCTTTCATTCCCTGACTTCTCTCCATGTTACAAAAATCTTGGGAACACATCACCCTTTGCAGCTATTCTTGCTAAGTTCACCTACAGTAAAAACTCAGGCATCCCATAAAACTTGATTTCATGATCTCTCAGCATTATCATTGCAATGATGGATTCCATTTTCAGTTTTTTTCTTCCCACTTTCTGAAGAGCCAAACACAGCATTAAGGGTGCATGCCACTTCATAACGCTGAGGGACCATTACAGAAAATGGAAATCAAAATCACAAATGATGGGGAAAAACACGCACACACAAAATCATTCAGCAATTCCTAAAACTGACCCTGGACAATCAGTAGTGATTATTGGCCTCCTTCAACTTTGGTGTCTCCACATTAGATTTTGTATTTAAACATAAGCACCCCCAATGAGGTTTGAACGTTGTTCAAGTCAATTAGAACAAGTTCATCAAACATTAGTACATAAAATCAGCAAATAATCCAACTATGTCAAGTGTATTTATCAAGAGGGGAGAGTACATGATATCATCATCTTCAACCTTTAGTAGCCCAAGAAGAAGAAACAAAGAATTTAATGCCAACATGCATTTATCAGCACCGACTTGAAGCTACTGAAAACAACAATGAACGCCTGCATATGCCCCCATGTGATGAAATGGAAGTAGAACCAATCATAAAATTCTGAAATGGCATCTGCAAGAATCCAATACAACCTAACAGTCAGTAGTTTTATAACATGGTAGAAATTTGTAAGAAAACTAATATTGATAAATTGGTGATTGCAGGTGTCACAAAAAACAAAGGGGCAGGGAGAGCTAATTCCAAAGGAACCCCCAACTAGGCCAGTACAATCAATATAAATGTTTTTAGAAGTTTCTTCCTTGAAGTTGCATACTTGCATCCCGTACTCGCTAAATATTTTATAAATGACAGAAAAGAATCTCAACTACTGAAGGCAATGGTAACTTCTTTTTTAAATCAGAGAAGGCAATGGTAAATTGGTAAAATAGGCTTAATGGTTAATTTAAATGCAGGAATGAGCACAGCACCGAGAAATGTCAGACATACCCCAATAGACCCCTGCCTTGCCATGTTCTGGGTGTCACAGTTAAATTAATCAATGCACCTTGCCTCATAACTGTTACAGGTATTGCACGACCCTGATTTGTCTGAGCTTCAGAAACCAGCCTTGGTAGCAAATTATCACCAGATTCCACATTTCCAAATTTCACTATCTGATCTCCAAGTTGTAAGCCATCCTCAGCTGCTGGAGATGCATCAGCTATTTCATCAACCATTGCAAAAGGTATGCTGACAATCACATCCACATCCATCGAACTAGGGGTATCTAGGGGAAGAACATTGCGCGAAGATGCAGACGCAACAGAATTGATGATGGACGAGTCTTGATTATTTGACCCATTGCCATTACCTTGCACATATGGCAAAAAATGCAGTCAATTGATTGCATACAGAATGTCATTTTATTACTCAAATACCATATTCAAGCATTGGTTATTTCAATCAAAGAGCACTGGATGGTTCAAAACAAACACCAATTTATTACTAATAGGGAAATTCTCACTCACTTGTAGATAATAGAAATACAATACTTTATGTGAGATAAATGAGATATTCACAACTTGTAGGGATACTGATGGGAAACAACTAGTAAACTACACAGTTCCTTGGGGAAAAAAAAAACTAAAAATTAGGCATCAAAACCAAAACCCTGAAACAACAAATAAGAAAAATAAATGCACTTTGATGCTTATATTGCAAATGTGGATGATGGGACTTGATTACCAAGAAAAGAAATAGAGGGATAGAGAGAGAAATAGAGAGAAGAACTAGAGAGAAATCAGAATATTAGGGAGAAATCAGAATTTAAGGAGAAAATATATTATTCATCAAGTCTCACCAAATAAAGGGTTTATCCCCCTTTATATAGAAAACAAACCTGCTCCTACTAGGAGACTAATTAAAAGATAATTACAACCAAAAGATAAATATCCTAAATAAATAAAGATAAATAACATCTAATTAAGATAAATAATAACTAATCCTATCCTTATGCATTATGATCCACATCAATTCTCCCCGACTGAGAAAAACTCTCCTCCGGAGGAGAGTTACAATGCTGATAAACCTCCAAATGATTAAGATCAAGACGCGGATAGTCATCTTTCGTAATCCAAATATCCTCAATGCCAGGGCGATCCCTCCAGCGAACAAGATACCGTCGGTAAGGACCACTATGTAACAGAATAGTCCGAGCTGCTATAAAATTGCCAATCAGAACGGAGCGTAGAAATTGAAAGCATGGGATAACGGGCACTGGAGCTGCGGTAGGAGAAAATGTAAAACCACCTATAGACAAACCTGGCACAGTAGGAGGCTCAAAAGTGCCTCGATAAGGAAACAAATCCCCAACATTGAAAACAGGATTAAAATTCATATCAGATGGTAAGTCAATTAAATAAGCATTAGATCCCAACTTAAGAATGATACGAAATGATGTGGTGGCTCGGGCATAGAACTTTTTGAAGGAGTGTTTAGGATAATGATCAGCAGGGTGGATACGCACCATAACATATTCTCCTTCATTAAAATCCAGTTTTCTACGATGAACATTAACAGCTAATTTGTACTGTTCATTATTTAAAGCAAATTTTCGACGAATGTCAGCATGGAGATCACAAATGCGCGGGGCAAAAATATCAGCAGAAATGGAAGGACAGTAGTCAATGGGTAGGGAAACAAGGTCAAGGGGTTGGCGAGGGGAAAGGCCATAGATAATTTGAAAAGGACTCTTACCAGTTGATCGATTAACAGATACATTAGATGCTGAAATTAAGTCCCAATTCCCAGGACGCTCCCCTACAAAGCATCTAAGTAAATTTTCCTGACCCCTATTAACAACCTTAGTTTGCCCATCAGGCTGAGGTAAAGGAAACCTGTACTTGACCGTGATTTTGTTGATGGCACGACTATCAACGCACATTCTCCAAGAGCCCTTGACTTGCCTATTTAACTCATTACGCTCTCTAGGGTTCATCCTATAATGAGGCAAGTTAGGTAACGGAGACACATGGGCAAAATCTATGGCATGCTGGATATCCCTCATAGGTGGCAAAGCACTAGGCAACTCATCCGATATGACATTGCTAAAGTCCTCTAATAAGGAAGTGACCTCAAGAGGAGGTTCAACAACATTTTCTAAAGAAACCGGGAGTAACTGTTGGACTACAGGCACCAAAGCTATGCCAGACTCTTGTCCTTCCTGCACAAATTCCTTTCAGGAAAGGACATGGATATGGTTCTTAACAGGAAGTTGGGAGGGATTCTTAACCTTGCGATTTCTACTTGTGGGAGATGGTTTGGCAGGAAGCAATCGAATAGATTTCCCATTATGCTTAAAAATGTATGAATTATCCCTTCCGTTATTGGTTACGTCCAAGTCAAAAAGCCAAGGACGACCAAGCAAAATATGGGCGACATCCATAGGGAGGACATCGCACCAAATTTTATCAGAATAGTCTCCCATCTGAAGAGGAACCAAACACCTGTATGAGACCGGTAAAGAGGTTTTGTCAACCCAAGCTACCCTATAAGGCTGAGGGTGAGGTTCGAGCTTTAACTTCATCCTAGCTACACCGGCTGTGGAGACTACATTCATAGTACTCCCACCATCAATCACAACCTTACAAACTTTATCCCCACATGTGACAAAGGTGTGAAAGATGTTCGTGCGCTTCCAATCATCCTCCCCTAAAGGAGTAGACCGGATGCATCGCATGATAGCGAGATGGGACTGCTCTTGCTCATCATCGAGCTCAAGATCCCTCTCAGCATCGAAAGTGTCCTCCGGAGGGGTATGATCTGCAAAAGCAGAAGGGTCATCGAATGTGGGCCGCTCATTGGGTTGTCGAACGATTAGGGGATCATTGGCAACATCCCCAGGGTCAAAAACTCTACCCTCACCTCTAGACTGGGCTAACTCCTCCCTAAGTGCAGTGATAGATTCACGAAGTGTGGTAAACTCAATCTTAGTATCATGATCAAACCTGGTAAATGACTCTTTCAAAGTGGTTATATCCTGTTGGACATTGGTCATGCCTTGCTCTAGGGCTAAGTAGCGGTCAGTCAAAGTCATGGTGAAAGACAATGAAATTGGGGTGGATATGTGAATGGGTAGTGAATGCTGACACGTCTTAAATTACTTAAATTAGAAAGACAAAGTACCACTAACGAACACTTAAGAAAATTTGAAATAAAATGAAGAAAATATGCAAGTTGCATGCATAAGTATGAAAAGGTGAAGTAGGGAATGAGAATGCAATGAGTGTGTGAAATATATCAGAAAGGTGGCCTAGAGTTTGAAAAAGGAAATAATAAAGGAAAGATAGGAGTAAAGGTTTTCATTTTTTTTTTTTTTTTTGGGACTGTTGGGAAAAGAATAAAAGGCTTAAAAAGGACCTGACACAAATTTAAAAAGCTACCAGCTAATTGAAATAAAACCCACAATTTTTCAATGAAAAGGAGTTGTGTACCGTTCACCGAGGCTCAATGATGTGTAAAACTCAACTGTGGAGGTCGAATTGACCCAAATGGACTGCAAAATCGGAACCGGGACGTCGAAAAATGCTAAGAAGGCTGCAGGGGCCAAACAGTAATTTTCCTGAAAGGTTTAGCGCAAAATGGTAATTTACCAAAAAGTTGAGGCACTAAACTGTAATTTTCCAAAAGATGGGGCTAAACTGTAATTTTCCAAAAGAAGGGGCTAAACTGTAATTTTTGAAAATCAATGACGTCATCTGACACGTGGCGGTCAAAGGTCAACGTTTGACCGGGTTGGTCAACGGGTCAATGGGTCGGGTCAACGAATCATACTGCCGGGTCAATGGGGCGGGTCGTCGGGTCGGATCCAAGCCGGATGAGCAGAGCCGAGCCAAGCCGGGACTGTTGCAGGGAAGCCGAGCCAAGCCGAACCGATGCAAATGACATAGGCGCGTGGATCTGACTCGCATGCGTGGATCTCACGCGCCGATGCACAGAGAGCGCGTGACGGCGCGTGGACTAATTTTCCAGTGAGGTTCTTGTTCCGGCGGTGATTTCGGCGACTGTGGAAGTCTTTTTGGGTGGTCCGGTGGTGTTAGCAGCAGTGGAGGTTGGTCTTTTGCTGTTGCGTGGGGCGCGGTCCTGTTTCTCTTTCTATATATATATATATACAGCAAGTCTTTTTTTGCAGCGCGAGGGTAGAGGCAGCGGGAAGGTCCCTGTCACTCTTTTCTATATATATATATATATATAATAGATAAAGTTTTCTAAGCACGCGAGTATGGAGGCAGCGAGTAGGGATGGGGGCAGCGAAAAAGATTTGTGGATCGAAGTGATGCTCTGATACCAATTGATGAGACTTGATTACCAAGAAAAGAAATAGAGGGATAGAGAGAGAAATAGAGAGAAGAACTAGAGAGAAATCAGAATATTAGGGAGAGAAAGAGAAAGAGAAAGAAAGAAATCAGGGAGAAATCAGAATTTAAGGAGAAAATATATCATTCATCAAGTCTCACCAAATAAAGGGTTTATCCTCCTTTATATAGAAAACAAACCTACTCCTACTAGGAGACTAATTAAAAGATAATTACAACCAAAAGATAAATATCCTAAATAAATAAAGATAAATAACATCTAATTAAGATAAATAATAACTAATCCTATCCTTATACATTATGATCCACATCAGTGGATCAGAAAACATTGCCCCCCCCTCCTTTTTCCAATTTAGAGAAATGATGTTTTACTTTTACATCTGGTGGTACAGAATATCTATTTTGCACTAAAGAAAAGAAAAGAAAACCCTATATGGCCTTTTCATCTTTTCTCATCCTTTATGAAAACAACATAATAAGCATTTTATAAAGAGATGAACTAAGACATCTTCTTACAGTTTTAAAGGAAAAGGCAAAATACTTATCTTGCCTGACACAGGGGGGAGAGAGAGAGAGAGAGAGCAGGGCAGTGGTTAATAAGTTGTGGACTTGTGAGATAGGCAACACTTTCACGGAATAACTACATTGTAAAGCTGCTAGCCAGTTTTTAGAAAGCTCGGTATAACCAACCCATCAAAGAATTGGTCAGCTGCCTTGACACAACTACCAGTACTGCATTTGTTATTTATCAGACTCATGTAACAACAATTCAGAACAAAAAATTCAAGAAATGTGACATATACATCTAGATATGGATGCAGAGAAGAATATGACTAAATTCATCAGAACTCATGGCATATATGAAGTGCTTGAGAAAAAATTACAAAGATTAGTACTTGAGAAAAAGTCAGTGATGCCATAAAATCTAAACTCGGTATGAACAACCTGGCATAGAATTAGTCAAGTGCCTTGACACAATTAACAGGATGCATAGGTAACCAAGTTCTACCTTTCTTTTTTCTTTTTTTTGGATGAAGTAAAATTGTATTCAAATAAAAGCGGCAAAAGCTAATGTATACGCAACGTATACACAGAGCTAAAATAAAGTTACAAAGATAGCAAGTTCACAAAATGAGAAAAGGAATCTCAATCTCCAACACCACTTGATCCTTTCCACACAAAAAGAGTTCTTACTAACCTAGATCTAGGTTTAACGATAGGCATCTCTACATCCTCAAAATTCTTCTATTCCTTTCTTTTCACAGACCAAAAAATGACATGTGGAATCATCTCCCACATGGAACAAGCTTCTTTATTGACTGATTTACCTATCCAGGTTTTTAAGAGACAATTATAATTTATCTAAAATTCAAGGTGCATATGGAGTGCAGTTAGAAACTAGAAATTACATGGATAAGTGCGAGAGAAAAAGTGACCGATGCAACAGATTCTAAACAAAGGTATCACCAGCACTAGCAGGAATAAGCTTTCAGTCATTCAGAGTTGATACGTAATCTACAAAATCTAGGTCTTTGACCAGAAAAAATAAGTGCCATGAGTCATTATTATTACATTCCTCAATTGATAACAGATGATAAATAAGATTATCTTAGAAGCCAGCAGAGTTCCACCAGGTGATATCAAACATCTCTTATTAAATTATTTTTCTTTATCAATCTCGACATAACTGTTTCAACTGCCTACCTGAATCTTTGAGAGATGAAGATCGAGAAGCAAGCCTGGCCGAATGCAGAACTTGTATATTCTCATTTATTTTATCTGTAATATCTTTATAATCATTTCGCAGCTCTGCAGCAAAAAGAAAAATAGCTCATTTATAATATTTAAACAGAAATGACGGGTATGAAGATGTCATTTCACAAGTAGTAATAGAGAGAGCATCAGGAAAAGTAATAATAGTAGTACATCAAGTCAATTTGAATATATTGTGACCCACCAGAGGTGGTGACCCAAATGCCCTCAGCCACTCCATGCACTCAAATATTAGAATGATGCCACCCAAGAAAACCAAACCATGCTCCATTTCACATAAACAACCCCCCCCCCCCCCCACCTCTCCCTCCAAGAGAGTCCTCTCTCAATTCAGCCTTGTTTTATCATATCTGTCAAAACTCAATTCTGATTGGCTCACCTCAAGAGTTAACGAGCTAAAGTACAATGAAAATTATAAAATAAAAAACGCCAGTTTTTAAAATTAACAACCCACTTATTACTAAAGTCATATGCAAGTCACAAGCAAAGCCTTCCTTTTTGGCTTGAAACCTGAAAAGAAATCTTAGAGTATTTCAAAGACAATGTTGTTGTGGGGTCAAGGAAAGTCCTTTCTTAGCCTTCTGTTTTGGCTCTTGCAGTTTTTAGGATTAAGCAAAGTCCAACTCCTCTTTCTGCACTACATATTGGAGAACTAGGGCATTGCCAGATCTTGGTATCTGGGCCACCAGATAGTGGGTCCCATTAAATGTGGCAAGATTTGAGAAGGTCCCAGACTTCCCGTACAGGGGAGGACTTACCTTGTGGAAGCAACCATGTCTCTGCATTAAATTAAGTAATTAACCAATAAATAGCCACCAAAGCTGAAAAAGACACATGACTTTAGAAATTATGGATACTTGCTCGTAACTCCTTCTATGTAGAACTCATGTTAAAGGTTTTTCTAGCTCTGTACGATTCATGTGACTGCCTCCATGGAGAACCATGTTAAAGGTTTTTCTAACTCTCTACGATCATGAATCATGTTGAATATACTATATATCGGTTTGCACCTCATTGCATTTCTTGAACACTGCGTCATTTGGACAAAAACATGTGCATCTAGAGCACAGACATCAATATTCTACAAGTGCTTGGACATAAATTATCTCAAATCAGAACAAGGCTAGTTGTGGAGATCCCCTTCAAAATAAGCCTCCACTTCTTTACAGGCCACCAAAAAAGAACATAGTTGACTTCAAATGTCATGTATTTATCTATTTTCACTGTTGCAACTTTAACACAATATGTCAATATCTAAGGAAGAGCCCACTGCATGATAACGATAGATAACTTAATTTTAAAGCATGATTCCTTCAAGCTATTTGTCTCCACGCTACGACACATCATTATCCCCTCTCTAGAAAATTTACCACTGAAAACTATACCCACTGGGCCACTGCATGCCAAATTCAGCAGAATTCAATCCAAGTACAGCGAAGACAAGCATCATACCAGCAAGATGATGGCGTTCTGCTCGCACCACTGGAATGTCGATGTCTGTTCGAGGAAAGCCCTAAAACATTTTACCAACAGAAACCCTAAATGAAAGAGTTCAAAACATATCCCATTCCAAATACTAACAACATTCAAAGAATAAAATAAAATAAATAGTGATAGAAGTTCTTAAGGTTTCAGATTAGGGCATTGCGATCACTAATTTTATAACTAAACCTCCATTTAGTAGCCAAGATAACTGAAGATAATAAAATAAATCAAAATTTAAAATCTGATGTTTTCTAATTAGAGACTCACTTCAACAAAGCTAAATAGATGTATTAGCTACAGTTAAGTGAACTTTCATTTCCCTCTCTCTCCTTTTCTTTTTATTCAGTTTATCTCCGGTCGCAGATAATGTAAAAGCCAATATTTAAATTTCACTTACCTTCCTTTTCCTTCAAATTCTCAGCAAGCAAACGCATCATTAATGTGATATTTAGATCATAAAACAATGATATTGGACAGTACATATGTGTGCGTGCATACATATACCAATTAGCACTTACATATAATACTGAATTGTGTGTACTGTGAGTGCGTGTGGAACAATAAAATTTACATTCGTCTTCTTTTTCCTATTTTCTACTATTGATTTTTCTCGGCTTTCTAAGAATACAAAAATCAATATCCAAATTTTACTTTCTTTCCTTTTTCTTCAATTTCTCAGCAATCAAACGCAGCTTAAACATGGAATTCATGCCAAAAAATAATGATAGCAGCACACACACACATATATATAGAATAGCGAAGATTGAAAAGAGTGATTACCTCAGAATCAACGAGGTTGCCAGAAATTCCAGGACCACCGGGTTGACTCAGACGCTCGATGATGGCGTTCATCTCAGTCTCAATAGCACTCCTCTTGTCCATCAGATTCGTGGTCTCTGCTTTCAAATTCGTCGCCACCATTTTTCTTTCTAGGGCTTGAAAAGTGCTTCAGCAAACGCACAGCACTCAGTACTGCAACGCAGGAGATGGGGACTGGTGTTGTAGGTTTGTGCGACGCGCGTGAATGAATGGTTTTATGCATTGTTATCAAACCCGTACCTGCCGGTTCAACCGGAAACCGGTCCCCTCTCCAGTTGGTTTAATCTACAAAAATCTATTTTTTAAAAAACCGTTAAACCCGGTGGTTCAACCGGTTCAGCCGGTTCAACCGGTTAAAAAACCGGTCAACCTGTTTATATTTTTATTTTTTTTTAATTTTTTAATTTTTAAGGTGCTAAAATGACTAAAATATTTTTAAAATATCTTAAAGCAAAGAAGGCTAAAAAGGCAAATTAGTTTTAAAAAATCCCAAATAATAAAAAGAAAGCAAAGCACCTAATTTAATAATACAATATTCTTATCTTGCTTTTTACAAAATATATATAATAAAGATTGATCAATAGTAATTATCAATTTTCAATTTTGATGACTGCACATAAATTCAAATATAATGAATTGATTGTACAAACATTTAAAAAAATTGTATTTTGAATCATTTACAGCTTTTATTCTAATAAATAAATAAATAATATATTTATGATGTCACGGTTCAACCGGTTGACCCTTAATCGGGTAATTTTTCCGGTTCGATAAACGGTCTGAATTTTAAAATAACATTTTTTTATCTTTCCTCGATTCGCAATTGAGGAAATGCTACTTGCCTACGCATTAAGCCAAGAAAATAGGACAAAGATTTTTTATTTTATTTTTAACCAAAAGTCGGTCAAAAGTCTAAACTTTATTACAGTTTTTTTTTTTTAATGGAATATTTGGCCAAAAAATTCTATTTTAAGGTTGCTTATTACATAAAGTCCTCTCAAAAAAAATTTCCAGTGAAAAGTCCTGATTAAGAAAAAATTGCTACCCAAAGTCCAACTTTTTCAAAATTCATATTTTTCAGTGACAAAAATGCCCTTGGCCTTACACGAGCTTCATCTTCTTCCACTTCCAGTCAAGCTCACCAGCGACGAGTGTTGGTTGTTTACTTTTTTTATTCTTCTTCTTCCATCGTGAATTGCAGCAAACTTAAAATATAAGCTTGAAAAATCAGCTGGAATCTCCTATCATCATGTTTCCTCTGGTGAAATCCTTAGCAGAGTAGTGATAGAAACATGCATCAATGCTCTCTGAGGGTCCTCTCATGAGATTTCCTAACCGTGATCGGAGTTGCGGAAACCATGATCAAAGAGATAGAGCTTTGAATATGAAATCGAAACCTTAGTCATATCAAAGAAGTTATTATGTATCAATTAACACCGGTCATCAGTTAAGATCCGCTTCTGCATCTAATATGGGGTACCAGATCGCCGAAGACGAACGAAGACACCAGATTGCCGAAGAAACGTGCACTCTGGTTTCACAACCTTTGGGCTTCTTCTCATTCTTTCTTCTTCATCTTCATCTTCTGCATTTTTTTTTCATGAATTTATTATGAAATTCCAAGTGGAGCTAATTAGCTAAATCGAAGAAAACATGGCCATGATCGACAGAGCTGCTGTTGTTGCCATTTTCTGGCGAAGGTTAAAACCTAACAAATATATATATGTATGAAAGGATTCGTATACAGGATGGACTCGCAGCAGAAGATGAACATAATTTTTTTTGTAAGGTTCGAATCCATCCATCAAATTCAGACAAGTACATAATTTTAACAAGTTAAACATACTTACTTAAATGCCTTTAGCTGTAACTTCGTCGTGAGCTTTAAAGTGGATGAAGCCTCCAAGGTATCCACAAGGGCACAAGACCTTGAGAATCCTTGCAACTAATCAACCCTTGAAGAGAAGCAAGCTAGGAGAGGGAGTGGGAATTTCGGCTAGGAGAGAGAGAGAGCATGGGGAATTCGACCCTAGGGTTTTCTCACTCTTTCTTAGCCTCCACTTTTGGTGATGATGGTTGCTTAGTGGTAGCTTGACCTAGCACCTCCTTTTATAGAAAATATTCATTTTATTTGCAATTTGACCCCTCATTTATTAACTATTAATAATAAGAATCAAATTAATAATAAATAAGAATATTCCCCTCTCATTAATTCAAAAAACTGATCACTTATGCCCTTATTGTGTGTGACCCTTTGGGTTCACTCCAACCTAGTAGTGGTGAGGGACATCCCGATGTCTCCTAAAAATAGAAACTTTCTATTTATGGTTCAATTGGAACAATTTCAATTTTGCCCTCAATGATAACACTTACCATTAGGCCTTCACTAGTCATGAGTGACATCTAGCAACATATCATGACGTACCCTAGGTGTGGGTGAATAGCATAACTAAATGAACCATTCATGTTACTTAATCATTCATCTCCTAATGTCATTGTTAAGATAATCAGGGTATGATTATAAGTCAGAACCTTTATCTTAACTTCTTGTTATATGTTCTACAAAGTATAATCTCAATAAGATGAACCTGATGAAACACTTTCACAGTTCACCTATCACTCTGGCCAGAGATTCAAACTGAGAGTTATCTTAGTGAACTAACCCTGACATTTTCTCTCATCAAAGTGAGAGCGATGATTCCTTATTGCACACTCATCTATCATGCGTAACTTATTAGAGCCAATGAGTACCGATTACACCCTAATGGTTAAGGCTGTACGAGATACTATCAAACCTTAACAACCTATGCATAAGATAGTTATGATGTCTCAGGTCTAAGGACTATCAAATAAATGAACATGACAATAAGAATATTCCTTTGACATAACTTCCATAAGAATATTCTAACAGATGATGTTCAGTGTACATATTCTCTAATATGCACCCACAGATTAACTATAGTGTCACTACACAGATAGGAAATACTACCTATGCTCTCATTGGAGTTAGTTTAAATCTGTGTCACTCTTGTTGGTTTATAAATGTCTACTTTAATAAACCTATGAGTAGGAACTCTTTAGAATAAATGTATATGAGAAATATCAGTCTACCTATCTCAACAACTTGAGATGTATATTTCTCTTATCATTTATTTAAGGACTTTATCATATATGTTAAACACATAAGATAAGTTATACTTTTGTTTATGCATAAAAAAACCGGGCCATTAAATGGCCAGTAAATTGTTTTTAATTAAATTCTTTAATTTTAGCCAATAATAAATTGCCTAGAATTGTATTAATTTTCAAGGAGTTCAAAGCCAATCAGGAATGCATGTTCTAAGGAGTTTGTTGCCATCCAAACTCTTCACTCTTGGAGGATGACTATCAAGCCAAAGAATGAGTCTTATCCGGATGGGAATAGATAGTTGTAGATGATGATCCAGCCTGAAGATAAAGATAATCCAACAACTAGTTGAAGCCAATTAGGAGACTACCATTTAGAAGTCTATAAATAAAGGCCTGAAGACCAACAGATTCTCGCTCTCTCAACACACATCAACTCAACCGATAAATTAGAGAGCACCTATCTCTTTTACCCTAACTTGGGGTATGGGGGATTCCTTTTGTCTTTGATGCTGCTTGGCCGCATGTGGCTCCGTATCGAAGGATCCTTATTTTGAAGTACTTGTGGTTCGAGAGGTGGTTCGAAGTTGTTCTTTGAGGAAAATATTAGCTTTGTTTCAAAGGGCTCGAGGGTAGTTCGAGCCGTACCGACGAACATTTTAATTGTGTAGTGGTTAGTATTAATAAAGTTTCCTATTATTTGTCTTCCCATCTCCACATTCTTCTTTTCCTCATTCTCAGTTTTATTTATTTATTCGAAGTTTGCTTATGAATTGTTAGGACTAATTGACTTGACCTGTCTCCCTAAAAAGTCCTCTTAATCGAGGCATTCGAACCCCATCACTTGATTTGAATTTTGATATTTGATTCGAACCTCATCGATTCGATTTGAATTCCTAAAAGTGAAAAAAGTGATCAACAACTTTCAAAGTGATATAATATGAAATTGATATGCCCTTCAGGATTGGTTTTAGGGCATATCTCTAACAATATATATATATATATATATATATCATGGTGCCTCCACATTTTCAATGATAGCATCTGTTGCACCTGCTTTCTTCAGATCTAACAAATGCTTTAGATCGATCTTGAGCTCTGGCATATATTAAGATCTGCTAATTAGAACACAATGATATCAGCATTAATTTCTATATGAAATTAGCAGATTGCAGAGGGAAGCTCTTCAGGTTATAATCATAAGCTTTCCAATTAGTTTTTTTGCATTAAGCAATGTCTACTCTTATGCCTTTTGGGTGATATCATTGTAGCATTACTAATGGAACCATTCTGTGATACTATGCTTAGTCTTGTTCATATAGATTTTTTTTCTATATTTATTTTAAAGACTAATTGCATTGATTAATTGTTGTGCTTATAATCTACTTCTGAAGTTGACCTTTTAATTATTGAAATCTAAAAATTTATACTTTGAGCTTTTCTTTTTCCTTATTGGAATTTGGTTACTAAATGGAATTGTTATGATTCAATTTCAGTTCAGAAGCATTTTGGCACCCAAATTCATCGCATTCACCACCCAATCGGCAAAATGATCGATAATAAAAAAAATAAATAAAAGGGGAATTTGGCTAAAGGTCCTCATTTAGAAGATTTTCAAAAAATGCATGGAAAATTATTATGGCAACGCATTTGGTCCTACAGTCAGTCCCATATTCAACATTATTAGTTATTTATTTTTTCTTCTTTTTCATGCCTTCTTAAATTGTTCAAATTTTAGCACTCGATATATTACTTCCTTCTTATCTCGGCTTCTCACAGTTATGCCCAGAGTAAAGTTATGCAATCTGTCGCCGTTTCTTCAAAGCTATCTTAGCCTTTACACATAAGGAAAGTAGCAATGAGGCCACTCAAAAGGATTTGGTTTTCCATCTTGATGATTGCTTTGTGTTTTTCACACAAAGTTTTGGCTTCTTTTGACTTCTTTGTGTCATTGAAACCTAACCTTCAACCAAAGGCAGAGTAAGGAAGCAGCAATCTGGACGAGGATAACTGAGATCAAATTGAGGCCATTGTATTGTAAACTCTGATCATTAATTATTATTAATTCTAATGTAACAGGCATCGATACATAGGTCTAAGCATTACAATGCAGCTTACATCCTCCATTTGCTCTTATTTCTGAGCCAGGGTTGTTCTGCCAATGCCTCCTATACCAACTATTGGAACATGCCAACGGTGATATCAAAACAGAGGTAGCAGAGCATTGAGGCAAGGTAGAATTAGTGGATGTGTTGTCTGTAGTAATGGTTTATGTTGTGTTCAGGCAAGGTAGAATTGTGGTGATGCTGAAGCAAGTTGTTTTGGCAGCATAGAATTTTTTATGTAAATCAACATCATAATTATGCCTTAAATTCTTCATTAGAAAATATGGAACACCTTTCCGAGCAGGGTATTACTAAAAACATAACTTGGACTAGCATGAGGATTTTCTTCATTTCCTATTCTATTCAATACGCTGCATTCCTACTGGAATGAAGGGAAAAAGGAACCTGTATGCCTCAGCATGGAGCAATATCATTCATCACCTGTTGATCTTTCTCTCTTTTGGTTAAGAATAGATTTTAGAGAACTAAAGATTAACCTGTGAACAAAGACGATGAAGTGGGTGCAACACAGTATCAAGAAGGAAATCTAATCTCGTAAATTTTTGGTAAAGTAAATAATTCATTTGAAAAAAATCCTTTGGCTGGACACGCAAAGCATACAATGCTCACCTAAATATGAAAGATAAAAGATCAAATTGGCGCCATATTACAAAAACCCAAATAAAAGAAAAAACCCAAGGAAGAAAAAGAAGGAAGACTACTTGCAAAAGGAGACAGACCAAACTAAAGAAAGAGGGTCTTAAGAAAACTATCCTTTGGTATCTATGCTTGTAACAGCCTTAATTATGGAGTAATGCTATACATCGCTCCAAGTATCACTACAAGAAAGATACGAGGGTAGTTTTGAAAAACCACAGCATTTCTTACTTGTAACAATACATGTAGCGACGGATAGCATTTCCTATTTTGAGAAGTGGAGCTTCAAGTGCTGTCAACTATGAGGACAATCGTCATCTTTATGTTGGGGTTAATAGCCTTTACAAAATGATTATGATAATAACACAGACTCGTCTTTTTTATTTTTGGCCAAAAGATCTCATTTATTAAGAAACAAAAGAAAACTACAGAGAATGTTATGCCTCTAAAAGAGGCCTGAGCCAATCTGGAGGATGTTCCTTCCAAATAACAGTGAACAAAACTCTCATAGCAAACTTAGCTACAACATCGACAGCTTTATTACAGACTCTAGGATAGTCAGGAGCTCAACCTTCGGCAACTGATTTGCACAGTGGCGGAACCAAAGGTTAGGGTAGGGGGGCCC